>VWYH01007729.1:449888-573536 GCA_013399365.1 Pampusana beccarii
GGTCCTCCTTCTTGCCCTTTTTGAAGACTGGAGTGACATTTGCTTTCCTCCAGTTCTCAGGCACCTCTCCTGTTTCCCACGACTTGGCAAAGATGATGGAGAGCGGTCCAGCAACGACTTCCGCCAGCTCCCTCAGCACCCGCGGGTGCATCCCGTCTGGACCCATGGATTTATGGATGTCCGGGTTGCTTAGTTGGTCTCTAACCCATTCCTCATCAGCTAAGGCAATCTCCTCCATTGACCTGGCTTCGTCAAGATGTTTCCACAGCTCTGGTTCAGCTCACAGCCCCAGTGGGAAACATTGGGGTTTGGCTTAGCATGTACTCCCACAGTGATTTGTGGTATAAAATGTGCATTCTAGCAGGAAAACATCAAATGAGCCTGGGGTTGGGAATTTTATCACATTCTATGCTGCTGAACCTGTGTGATAGTTCACCTTTAGGCTTGTTAATCACCTTTGGGGATACAGTGAAGCTATTCAGGGATAGATTTCTAAAAGCGTAAAGGACAAGCTGCCACATTAGTCCCACTTGAAGATACCTAGGCAGCGATTTGGGTGCCTGAAAATATATGCCCAACACAATTTAGATTTCCTGCCACATCATGCCTTGTTGCAGAAGGCCCTGTTCCCATATACCTGTCAGTCCACGTGGGTGTTTTGAGAACAGGAAATCATCTGAAAAAGCCCTAGTCACCTATGTTTAGGAACCTGAACATCTCCCTTAAAACAACATTGTGCTCACAGCTATTTCAGCTTGTAACAGAAAAGAGGAAAATCTGCTCAGTTCTCCAAGCTTTTTTCAGTGGGTCAGTTCCACCTATTTTACAAAACCACAGTGAGCTGGTGGTCTTTCAGTTTGCACAGATTTTCCTAATTTGTTAATGTTTTGATTGGGAAGAAATCAGACTTCAAAATTTTGCGCCTAAAGTTAACCTAGAATTATTTGGTTTCAGAGTAACTTCTATTTGAAAGAACCTAACTTCTTCACCTCAAAGGCCACTATCCTCACTATGCCAAATATTTTGAAGGAGTGTTGTTAGCAGGTTGTTTGGAAAGTTACAGGAATCCAGTTAAGCAGCATTATGAAAGAAACTTTTTAGAGTTGTGTGACTTTCACAAAAGATGTGCTACCGGAAGCTCTCTTTTCACCTTCAGCTACTCTGGTGATGGGCTTGATCAATCTGGTTTCAAAATCTGAAGATCTTATGGGTCTGATCAAAAACCTACCAGTGTAAGTAACATGACTTTCTTTCTGTGCAATATCCCCTGCATACCAAACAATCCGAATGCCCTCCCAGGGCTTCCCAGCAGGAGTGACTCAAGCTCTGTCTGGCTGAGGTTCCACCAATCCAGTCTGTCTGCTATACCCCTGCATCTCAGTCCTCTCTGGTTCTGAGTCCAAGAAAACTCATTTTGACCACTGTGCTGCTTTTCTGGCTGAACCTGTTAATGCTCAGCTTGGGCAAACATTTCTGCCACTTGCCTGGTTTCAGCCCTCCCCAGTGCAAACCATCGTTTCTGGATATTTTATAGCCTCTCACCCCAAGGATAGCATCCGCCTTTCCAGGAAACTTCTGTCAAACTAATTATGTTGCCTCTTCAGCCTTCCCATCTCCTCTCTGGATTCATAGAATCGTAGAACAGTTTGGACTGGAAGGGACCTTCAAAGCTCATCCAGTCCAAATCCCTGCTGTGAGCAGTGACATCTTCAACTACAGCAGGTTGCTCAGAGCCCCATCCAGCCTGGCCTTGAATGTCTTCAGGGATGGGGCATCTTCCACCATTCTGGGCAACATGCCAGTGTTTCACAACTCTCATTGTAAAAAATGTCTTTCTCATGTCTAGCCTGGATCTCCCTTCCTTTAGTTTAAAACCATTACACCTTATCCTATCATTCATTACACCAGGTGCTACTTACATCACTCATTCAGCTGTCTCAGATTAGAAAAAATGGCAAGAGGGTGCCTTCATTTGATTTAAACTTCAAACGACTTTTTATACACTTTCGGACAAGAGGATTTTAATGTGACAATGGACTATGAGGCCCAGTCCTCAGTCATCTTCTCTATCCCGTGAGTAAAAGCTGCTTGGGGTAACCGGCAAGCCTGCAACACATATATACAAATCAGTCAAGGAAATTCATTGTCAGATGATATCATCACAGGCAAAAACATATAATATGTGCTAGGGGTCTATGCTGTGATTATCTCGGATTCTTAGTGTCCAGCTTTTATTTTCCTCAAGAGGCTTTGATTTCCCAAAAAGTAGTAGACATCTAATTTCTGAAAGTCAGATCATGAGACACTTAAGGAACTCAAGACCTAAAAACTAGAGCTACATTAATATATATTCATTGTGTGTATACATGCAGAACATATATTAATTTTGAACGAAGGCATATAAACCCTCAAGTTTCAGTCCATTAAGTCAGAAATTGCCAGAGGTCATGGATAAATTTCATCAATGAACAGGTTTAAATTTCAGTGACTGCTTAAGGAAAAATTGTATTTTTGCCTTGCTTTAATTGCCACAGGCTATGGTTTCAGAGGAAAGAATGACTGGCTAAGCAGTCAGCAAAAAAAAATGATACCATTAGCACACGATACATTGTGCTATTTTCTGTGCCATGGATTCTCTTCCTTATTGCTCCATCTTACCCAGATCTCACAACAAACTCCAATCTATCTGTCTGCAGCCTAGCTGTTATTCCTGCTAAGATCAATGCCTCCTGGTTAGATTGTAGATATTTAATTGTTCCCAGATGTGTAATGTATAGACTGGAGCTTTACTGTACATATAGCACTGAGGATAAAGGGTCTGTGACCAAATCTTTCTCTGAGCAAAAGTCACTTAACACATTTTTGCATTACAGAATATCCCACAGTGAGATCTCACTGGAACCAGATGTTTGTAGCAGAAAGCATATGGCAAGAGGATGTAGCTCCATTTTTTAAATCCTCTTGAAAAGTCATTGTAGCATAGCCCAAATTCTGCTGAAATTCATGCTTATAATCCCCAAAGCCTTTTCCCAGAAAAAGAAAAAAAATGTGTATCTCTGTTTTCATTGCTTGTGAATCATTTCCACATCTATTGATCTCCAATGGTTTGCAAAGAAAGCAGCTGAGAAGAGAATTTGACCCACAGGGTACAAGGTGTGCATGAAACTTGAATGAATGGAACATGTGTGAAGAATTACTGAATGAGTGTTTGTTCTGCAGAAACAGAGACAATGGCCAAATAGAAGTCAGTCTTTGTGTGTTGCATAAATATTTAATCTCGACCTAAAGAGATAGAAATTTCCGAACAATGTGTATGCTGTTTATTGTATCATGTCATCTCATATTATACACTGCCTGTCGGTCCATGACAGCTGCCTAATCTGTTTATGTAGTTGGGCTTAATCAGGTGAGTTTGTTCTTACTGTATGGATTAGTGTGTCTGACAACAGACCTCTTTTTAAATTGAAAGTCTCTGCTAAGATAGACAAGAGCAGGACCTTAAAAAACACTATAATGCAATGCCCTGGGCTAATGAAGGCTGAACCAGTACTTCAGTGGTTCATTTAACCCCCTCAAGCCCACAGATATTCCATCTGCCAAAGGGGTTAATCGCTGTGCCCCACTGGTACAAACTGCACCCAACGAAAGCCTACTTGCACGGTCAGGTATATGGGTCCGATATATGTCCTTTGTGCCAGCAAGGCAGAGCTCCATCACGGAGAGGAGCATTTTGCAGCCTGCGGCAGGCAGGTGTCCAGTGCCCGCTCCCCTCCCGCTGGCTCTGCCACCTTGGGGACCAGCACAAGCAGGGCGAGGCTCTGGGGTCTTGGTGGCCATGTCTCTAGTGGCCACTGCAGGTCTGGCACTGCTGCGAGGGCTGCTCCGAAGGGTGGCAGAGGGAGTGCAAGAGTTTACAGGTGTCTGAGGAAGTATATAGAGAGTCACACTTCAGATCTTTCTATATAAGATTGTCATAATTTGCCATCCTTAAGCACAAGCCAAGATATTCTAGTAGAAATGTTATTATTTCTTGTCTGTATTTGTCCTTGCCCAATAACAGGAAAATTGTCAGTCATAGTCAGTCATCTCCCCTATTTTTGTTCACATTGCTTGTCATTTGGGATCTTTCATGCAACTGATTTTTTTTTAAGTACTTGGGGGTTGGAGATGCTTTCAACAGCATTTTCAACATGTAGGACATGGTGAGCTGGACATTACTTCCATGGCTTGGTATTTAATAATGTCCAAATATATGAATCATGTTACAAAACAAACATGATGTGGCAGCCTGTGCTCAGAAAAATAAAATACTGATTTGATTCGTAGGCTTGTATTTTAGTTCCTATCTGTCTCTTTTATTTAAAGAGATATAAGTTGTCTTACTGAATTTCAATGTTCACAAAGAACTCGTACATGGCATATGTAGACACAACAACAGGAAACTTTGAAATATGTGAAGAGCTGGTCTAGTAGGAGAGAAGAAAATGTGTAAAATCATGAAGGCAACTAGGAAAGCTTTTTATAATTTTTGAACTGAGTAATGTGTATCTGATAGGTATTACATTGATTAATATTTGATTTTTAACAAATTAGTAAAGCATCAGTTTCAGATACTCAAAGGAGTCACATTTTGTTTGCAAGACAGAACCATTTTTATTCCATGTTTTTATAAAGCCATAAACCCTCAAAAGCAATTATATGATATTGATATACATTATATATATTCATATATATAATTAAATATATATTATACATATATATTCATACAACTGGCCTTTCTCTATTATGATTTGAAAGAACTTCTCTTCCACTGATGACTGAATTCTGACTGTAACCTTTTTAGAGGCTTTTTTTGATGTTTTGGAGATGAGTGACTGAAACACAGGTTGTACCTACACTGGGAATGCTTTACTGGTGTAGGACGTCCTGTAATTTTTGGGAAGGAAGTACACTTAGTCTGTTGTATTGCTTTGTACTGCTGTAATAAAATAATTTTAGCATTCAAATGAAACAAGGTATCCTAGTAAAGGCACAACATTCCTAATGTGACTGCAAACCTAAATTCTTCTGGGCAGTTCTTCTCTATCTAAATAAAAAACCTGCTGGAGCAGATTTTTAGGATTTTCTGCTTTTGTCTGGACTTCACGGGTGGATGCTTCGCAGCCCTCGGGTACAGCTGAGTGCGGCAGCAGCTCCGGCCGCGCCGCCGCAGGGTCCGACGTTCAGGAGACACCAGCGCGAGCATCAGGTCAGGCTGTGCTGGATTGCCGTGTGGCACTGGTGCTGCCCCATGGGTCCCTGCACAGGGGGCTCTCCAAGCTATCAGTGCAAACCAGCAGCAGACCCAGAAGCAAAAGTTTATGCCATTGAAAGACAGGCCCTGCAATGAAAGCAGTTCCCATTGAGCTCCCTCAGCAACGTTAACGAAGCCTCTTTTCATTAGGGCAGCTGTGTCGCTACATGGCATTTCTGGGATAGCAGCCCGTTTCTGTGGACTGTGTGGTACACGCATTGGCTTTGAGACTTTCAGGGCAGGGAAGACTCATGGTGGCAATATATTCAGGGTGTTTCAAAAAGATGGACCCAATTTGCCAATATACTGCTTTGAAACTGAGTCCATCTTTTTGAAACACCCTGTATATGTGTCAAATGTAGGCCATGTTGATATAGTTGCTGATACTTCCCATAGTGTCGACAGATAACATTAATGCACAAGTCAGTAATTTCCATGTGGCCTGCTTAGTAGTATCTGACTTGAAAGGTACCTGGTAACTCTAGAAATACCTAGCAAATACAGAAAAATCCTCAGAAATTCGACACAGAAAGAGAGGAGATCTCAGAAAATCCAGACATACAGTAGCATTAGTCTTCAGCAATATGAAAATGTAATAAATAAATTCTGAAGCAACTTTTCAAGGCTACATCCTGTTTTCTTTTTTTTTTTTTTTTTTTTCCATTGCATTGGTACTGGTGGAAATGCATCTATCAGTTTTTAACCTTAGTTTCTGTAGCAATTCTTTTCATAATCAGTCATATTTATTAGAGTCAGAAAATTCTTTACCTAGCACTAGTGAAAGACCAGAAATAAATCAAATAAAAACCAGCATAAAATCTACAGACTTCAATACGGGGAGCTAAATGTTACGCAATCTGTTTTAGCTGAGCTTACACAGCATTAAATCACTGCAATAATGGGAAAAAAAAACACCATGAGGAATTGGTTTATCATGTTTTCACATTTGCCAGTTTTATTTAGAAGTATTTAAAATCAATGACAACTTTCAGGCCAAGCTGCATGTGAACTATTATCTGTTAGTTTTATGTCTTTGCTCCCACCTACAAACACAGTCTGGGTCATGAATCCCTGTCCTCCTGAAACATGGTCTTGGGTGCTTTACGTGGCAGGTCAAGGGAATGTTCCTGCCAAAAGGATTTCACCAGCCAGATGGGCGCATACCTTTGGTTAGGAGTCACTAGCCCTGTAACCCCTGTCTGAGGACTGCGATGCTCAAGAAAAAAATCTGGTCTTGCCAAAAGAGGGAAGGAACGAGCTCCTAAAACAAGCACTGGCACATTCCTCTGAAGCTTTAAAAATCTAAAAAATTTAAAAATTTTCCAGAATGTAATTTCAAAATAGATTATTCTCAAGGTGGATTTACAATTACCAGTACACTCCTCACTGACTTGGAATAACGTTTTAAGAGGGAAGAAGTATTTTTCCTGTTTATGGTCCAGAAGCTGTATGGCTGAGGTATTTTGTGGGGCAGCTGTAACCTCATTGCATGGACAGGTGAAGGTCTCAGGAAAATGCTTTAAAATGTGGATGCATAAACTTACTTGCCCATATTTTGGGGAGCAAGTTTGAAAACAGGACCTTTAATCAATTTGTACTGCATTTTGCTCAGCTTCACAGAGGTCTGCTGGGAAGCTTAATTGATGCCTTTTTGGTCCTTCAAGAATAATACTACAGAAACGCAGAATTTTATCACTTCTAATTATTTTTGTTCCTGAAGAATAATCAGCACACAAGTTCAAGTGATAATGGCTGAACACATCTTTTACCAGACATCTGCTGTGCCTTTAGGGTCATGTCTGTACAAAATACAGTGTGCAGCATACACAGGGTGTATTCTTGAATGAGGTATTCGCCATGTCCCCATCTAACAAGGGGGAAAAATAACAGATATCTTCCTCCCTTTCCCCTCCATCAGTATCTGCCCGAAGAGCAGTCTTGCTTGAACCTCCAAGGGAGGATGGTGTGTTTTGTTTCCTCTGTGCCCTTTGTCTCCACTGTACCACACCCAGAGACCATGCCCTTACTCTGCCCATCTCTGAAGTCAGTAAAAAAATCATCTTCATGTGAGTCAAATGTACCATTTGTATTTTGGTAGCACCCATGGCATGCAACCCTGCACGTGAGTGAGGAACTGGGCCTGAAGGGCTTGGAGAACTAATTATCTGAGGCTTGACTATCTCTGAAACAAAAATGTGGGAGTTTCTGTCAATTTGTTTTGATAACAAGATAACTGACATGCAATAATTACCTTATTGCACGTAACTTCTCTTCCTGTGGTGGTCTTCTCCAAATTACATCTCAGTAAAGTAACAGTCCTTCCCTGGGGCCTTTCCCAAGTGGGAAGCTCTGGAGTAAGAACCAGAGAAAAAAGCTGGATGCTGCGTGACGGGACACACTTACGCCCTTACCAAGGCTGAAATAAGGAGACACAAGACAGTCCTTCCAGCAAATAGCACTGTCTGCAGTGGCTGTAAGAGCCTTTCCTAAACAATTTCTGATAGCAAAGGAGAGATTCATTCTCAGGATATTAGTGGCTTGTCTTCACCATGGTTTTAGAGTAGACAACTAACATCAGCTTTACCTTCCAGAGCTAAAACACCCTCCATTTTTGCCACTGAATACATGGTATAAACAAGACCAGGGGCCCTATCCCATGTTTGCCTCTCTTTTTTCTGCCAGGTTTTGTTCCTCCAGGAGATCCTGAAAAGCAACACTCTCTGTGATATGGGAAGCTAGGGCACTGAAAGAGAGGGATGCAGCTGAAAGAAATGCCACAAGTAAATAAATACCACCAGGATAATTTATTTCTCTCTTGTTCAGCTTGAAGGAATTACCATTTTGCAATCCAGCCCAGAGAGACTGAACTCCCCTTGGTATCCTGGAAAAAGCCTTCTAGTGTCACTGGATATTTATTACTCTGCTAGTTAGCTGGTGGTACTGCCTGTTCATCTTCATATTTTTAAATTGTTTTACATTCTGGAGATGTTAAAATAAACATGACTCTGTGATTTTTGGACCAAGAAAGCAGAGGCCAAAGACCATTGGGAAAAATGATATGTGATTAGAAACTGTATTTTTGCCATATGATCCCTAGCTGCACAGAGTCACAAACGGTGAGTAAAACAAAGTATTTTACGCATATCCTAGAATTCCTTCCATATCCATCTCACTCATTGACCTCAGGAGGAGACGTGGGCATTCAGGGAAGTCGGAGTTCAACTCTCAGGATGAGATGAGGGTCTCTGATATATTCATATTCGTACATGTTTAAAGAGGCTAAAGAGGCAAATAGGTGCACAAGCACCTCAGATAACTTGAACACCAGGTACCTCTAAAAATTCCATTAGGTGCTTTAAATACACTCAAAATAATGCCGACATGTTACCACATGCCTGTGTTTTATTTATGTACACCTGAGTTAAACACACTTAAATTAACTTCTAAAAAGTTTAAACTACTCATCACACTTTTCTGGGTGCTCACCATGGCACAGACCACGCACACACATAAGCAAAGAGGCTTTAGGTCTTTGTGTCATTATTTTTAAAGAGACCGCCTGTGTCAGCCTCAACATGCTGGTTTACAGGTCTTCTTTTATAACTAGTACAGGAAAATAGGCACTTTCGGATTGAAAGTAGTTGTCTATCAAGAAGCAGACAGAATGAAAGTGTGTATTTCTCACCACTGTTTGCACTGGGAACTCAGGGCCATGAACTCAGGTACAGCTGTCTACACTGCAGGCAAGCTGAGCTGGATGAGATGAATCCTACACTTGAAGAGCTGCTTACCATTTCTTGACATGGTTTCCTGTGTGTAAAGTTTGCTTGTTCACCTGAAGTTTAATTTTGGAGTGCAGGGTATATGTGGCACCTGGATATTTTGGTACAAGACAATCAGAGGCTATGGACACCACTGTGATACTGACCCTCACGGTGGCTGATTGCACAGTTCACAAAATGAAGACCACACCACTGTCTTGATTCTGCACCAAGGGATCCCTCCCTACCCTGCCTGTACAGGAACAAATGCGCCCAACCATCATAATCAAAGTGTAAATGGAAAAACTGACTCTTTATTTTGCTCCATATGTCCCCGATTTTGAAGACTGCTGCTCTAGACTTCCATATGCTTTCTCACATTCCTCTGACTGACCATTAGCTGGTTCTTCGCAAGCTGGAGGCTATGACTTGCACCTGATTTCACTTGAACCTGTGTCAGCAAGCACCTTAAGTCCAGATGTGTTTGGGGTTTATTAGAGAGTGGGTTTGGACTGGGGAATTTTCTGAGCAGGGTGATCCAGTCACTCTCTTTCTCAGAAATCCATACTTAAAAATTGTTTATTCTCTCTCACCTGACCCCAAAGATTTCTGCATTTGAAGGCAGCTCTTTACTCACCTGAGCATTTCATATGTCAGTGTGCTATCATTGCCACATTTAATTGAATAATTCATTATAATGATATGCCAGTCCATATATGCCATACAGACAAATGTGTAGTGTTTCTTTGGCTCACAGTAGTTTTAACAGTCCTCTAATACTTTGAGTTATTTGAAGAACAAATACTCCCCATGTGTGTGAAAGAGAAAAAAGAAGATAGAGTATTCAGAAACTCCTACAGGCATACATGTCAAAGCACACTGTTACACGTTTTGTCCCCACAGGATAATGGTAAGACATCCGCATTATGTGGCCTACTTTTCTCACAGAGGCAAGATTAAAGTCTTGAGAACTGAAAAATGCACGAAATGTTTGCTTCATATTTCCTTATCATGCTCACATGAAGATCCTGGTGTGATAAGCACAGACTGTCCCTCCTCCAGCAGCCTACAGGACCACAACCTACTGTGGGAGTTCTCTAATCTGTTTTTTCAAATGAAGTCTAAATTAGACATTTTTGGAAATAATCCAATGGCTATTAGAACAAGAAAAAAAAAAATAAAGCCATCCCAAAAACTTTCTGCAGAATGTCTGGGGCTAGGCCTCAAAAAAGTAATCTTTTTTGCAGTAGAAGTTGTTCGAATGGATGTTCCGGTCAAATTCCAGTTTGAATAATTGCATTTTGTTGATTTGCAGTAACCCACTGTTTCTGTAGTATAATGCATCCCATACCACTATGGGTCTGGAAGATGGCTGGATGTGCTTTTTCCTGCCCAAACGTATTTCAAATCAAATCTGATTTCGTGTTGCCTGCACCTCTGACTTCCAGTGAACTTTTAAGTAAGATTGACTTTGTCTGCACAAATGTTTGGGCAATATGAATTCTCTATGTAATTTGAGTAGTCTAAGGCAGCTTATTTTTACGGCTCCTGTTATTGTGATAGCTGGATGCTGAAAGTTGATTTGCTTAGATTTTGATCTCATGTGAGGCTTTGCACACTCTTGCCTTGTGTTTGAAAACACAATAAAGTAAAAAATCCCTCGGAGCAGTGGTTTCCCAGACGCTGTTGCCAGGTGAATCTCCAAAGCTGAATGAATCCTTAAACTCCTTGGGCCCCAGGCGCCCGAGTAATAACCAGTAACCACATGTTCAAGAGAAAAGGGAGCATCCCTGCTTTTGTGGTTGCTTCCTAGTTTTGCATCCTTACACTGTCTGAAATGGACAACAGCTGTCCCGGTTTAAGCTTCTCTCCCTTAGAAACCTGGCAAGGCGTTAACAAATACTGTCAATGTTAGATGAATTAGCTAGGTAGAAAATCAACATAAAGCATGTTGATTTTCATCCTGTCATTAATTCTTCTGTTAACTATGTATGCAACTACGCTTATGTTAAAAAGCAAATGAATACATTTATAAGTATTCATTCAAAGGTCCTCATGAACTCTAGAAAATCAGAAAGCTTATGCTGGTAGCAACACAACAATTTTTTTAAATTTTAAACAGCATATAAAAGTACAGAGTCTCCTAAAACTCTGTCAATTTAATCAGAATTTAGCTCAGAACTGGTTACTTATGTCCTTGAATATATAAAATCATGCTAGTACGTCTTTCAGATAAAACTTACAAGTTTCCCCTTTTTTGGCTTCACTAAATATGTCTGTATTTCATAAGGTTGAATCAGCACAGACTGACCTGTAGCACATGGACAGATAATATGTATGTTATCCCTTGCAAGCAGAATTTGGAATATGCATGCAAGAATACTTTGTATGAATGTGATATAGTGGAATAAAAACATCTACAGCCAGTAAACATAGATTTTTTTGGCTTTGACTTCCTCACTGCTATGAGGTTGCCAAGATATTGTAAACCCATTGCTTCATTAGCAGTACTAAAATTCTTCCGGAAAAGAAGGAAAGTTCTAGCTTTCCATAATGTTATCAAGCTTCCTTATCTCTTGATAAGCTGAAAATCTTCCTCTTGTCTCCCTGGAGACTCCCTACCTTAATCAGAACATTCTCTCACATACAAAGTACAACTCCCTATCTTTCTGTAAGCCAAGGTGCACACCTCTGCTGTAATGAGTGTGTCAAGTGACAGCAGATGGCCAGGGCAGCCCTCTAAGGGTTCCTCCTTTTCTCCTGGCCCACAGGAGAGGCACACCGAGACCTCCCGGCTTTGTGAGAAAAACTCCAAACTTCGTTTCTGATGTCAGACCAGCAAATTCCCAGCAGTGTGCAGAGAGATGGTTACCTCACCGTCAAGTAATTTCTGCTTGTGTAATTAAATGCTATCATAATGTAAACACAACAAAGAAGCCAGATTAAGCTCGCACTGACACTTTAGCATTCACACTGAATTATTGACATTTCAGTCTAATAACAGGCCTTTGATTGTGTGTATGATTTCATAAACTCCATAAAAAATAAATTGGAAAAAGTAAGACTGAAGCATCCTGTTATCTCAGATTTTCGCCACACCTTCGTGAATTATTAGGAGTGCTACTAATGACAAGAAGAAATTCAGAAGAAACTTGTCAAAATATTTGATGGAGCTGTCTCTTTTTTGCTGCTTTCACATAAGAGCTATGCATGTGTCTGTTCAGTGCTCACTCTCTAGCTAGGTTGGGAAGCTGCTGCGGCTTTCATCAGCCCACTGTCCTGCTCCTGGGAGCCCATTGAGGGAGCTGATACCATGCTGTGGCCCTAAACAGGGAGGTATTCTCCCATAGGCCCGGTTTCCAGTCCTCCTGCTAAAGTGTGGCAGAATGAGACTATCCTAGATAAAAGCTTGACTGAATTGTTTTTTGCATGGGCAAGAACAATTTTCCTTTACCCTCATTCTTGAAAATGGGTCAGGAAGAGTGACAAAGATTTTTGGAAACTCTTGAGGCTGAGCCTAATACATGGCAAAGCGAATTTCAGCCCAGCTAAGTCAAGGCTGGCATTTGAAAGCAAGGTCCTTATAACAGTAGGTGCCCTGTGGATGTACTGAATGAAAAGGTTCATCATTGTCAGGCACCAGTCAATGGCAACATCAACAAAAGGATATGGACAATTTCCCCTGTGACCAGGGAATGAACATCACTGATATGAAAGCGTTTTGCTGGTGAGGCAGACCTCTGGCAGTCCATCTGGAGGCAGATGGACCATGCAGGTATTGTTGCCACCACCTTCTCACACATTACAAGTATGAGGGTCTCAGGCCAACAAAAACAAATCAATAAACATGTCTGAGCTGTCAAGTGAGACCCTCAGTGCTCCTGCACGTTTTAACAAGAAAAACTGCTGTGGTAGGGAGGGCAGCAAGAGTGGTCCCTTTCAACAGAGGAAAAAAAAAAAATATTACAGCCTTAGGGCTTCTCTCTCAATGCTTTAAGAGAGGAGATAGAAGGGGTTCAGAGTGGGGTTTAGCTACATTTCATGCAGCACACAGGTTTTAGTCCTCAGTATTTGGGCACCGAGGACTTTGAGTGACAAATTTGGAAAGCTGCTGTCAACAATTAGTCCTCAGTGGGTCATTTATCTGCACTGTGGATTATCCATGGCCTGAAAGCAGAGACACCAAGGTGATCCTACTGACTCAGCCTTGCCATTCACAGTTAAACTTACTTCGGGACTGCACCAGGTCACAATCCCACTCAGTAGACCTCAGCCAAATCAAAATGGTGCTATGCTGAGCCAGCCCTGTGTTTCTATCAGCAGAACCCACAGAAATTTAGAAGCGGTGGTGCTGAATATCTTTCTAGAGCTCTGAGAGGGCCTGTTTGCTCAGTGCCATGAGCTGGCATGCAGCCATTAAAACTCCATTGCTGTTACTGGTGAAAAGTCCTCTTTTCCCAAAGGTGCAGATCTGGGAGGGCACCTTAGCAATACTTGCGGCAGTTTGGGTCTGGCTGGGCTTGTGAGCTCTGAGTCAGCACCAGACCCAGAGCTCTGGTGCTTTGATCTCTTCCTAACAAACCTGGGATGTCCTGATATGTCATAATTTCTGCAAAGCCTGTTTGCAAGCTCTGCAGCAGGTCTTGTACAAAGCACAGCAGTTTATGAAGCCCAGGAAGGACCATGAGTAATCAGAAACCTTCCGAAGACGTGTGGCATTCGTTCTCTAAGTAACTTGAGAAAGATTCTCTATTCAGCCAGGCACCCAGGGCAAGACCCAACTCCCCTAATTTTGGTTATCTGCAATTTAGGTGCCTAGTCTAAGTGAATAATCTAGTCTCTCTGGATGGAGTCTCTATAGAGATAGGCATCTTTAGAGTGTTATTCATCCCACCTACTGTAAACACATATATATTGAAATTGGGTGGTATGCATTGTGAAAAAGTCTGTCTTTCTTTATTGCTTATCAAAGAATTCTGTTGAAAATTTGCATTAGTCACCTACTTGATAGACAGCTGAAGTTAATGAATTCCATTCAGGTGTTTTAGGGCATGTTATTCTTATTTCTTTTACTGACATCTCCTGGGTGGTTATATGCTTACTATCAAATTTCTTCATATTGCTTATCCAGTACTGAATAATATTTTTTTCTCCTTTTTGTTGGGTGCAAGGCTTGTTGGTGTTTCAGTGCTTGGAGAAGATGGGTGGGGTATTGTATATGACCAGTCGGTTTGGATGCACATGGTCAGATGATCTTGCTTTCATTCTGCAGAAACAGTGTTCTGCACGGTCAGCATTACTACGTCTGCTGGGTGCAGCCTAAAAGGTGAAAAGTGAAACATTTGCACTTCCTTAAACATTTCCTTTAAAACAGGTTATAAACTTGAGGATGGCACAGAAACTGATTGGTGTGAGATCCTTGTCTCTGTAAAGGAGTGCTCTGCAATAGCAGAAAAAGTTGGGTTTTTTTTCCCTGAAAGAGCACTTAACAGAGGTGCAATTCAGGAAAAGGAAGTTTGGAATTTCTCAGCCATGGAAATTATATCAAGAACACTGAGAGACATTTTGTAAGCATTGACTTGTGGGTTTCGCCCTCAAGGCAAAAAGACTGAAGCATTTGTGATGTTTTCTTGGACAAGTTTGTTTGAGAAAAGGAAATTTCTAGTGCACGTGGAAAAATTTTCCTAGTCAAGGAGCAAAAATGGGGCAAATAACACCTTGTTGCATATTATAGTACATTCTATGAGCTGCAAAATGTGTATAAACATTATAGAAAAAAACCACTATGGAAACACAACAGCATAAGGAATTACCATAATTTTAAAACACTTCATGAAGGAGGAAAATTAAATTAAGAATTCATTCACTACAAAAATATTTATGTCTCTTTTTTTAGCTGTTTTCTGTTGTTATTCCACTTTCTTTTATTTAATTTCCAACTATCAGATCTCTGTTTTTTGAAGTTTATTATTCATTTCTTACCAAATAGTGACAGCTGGTCTGATTTGTTGCCTGAGTTCTGCTGTTAGATCATGACTTTTTTAGAGATGGACATAATTAGAGAGGGTGAATGCCAAACACTATCTAGAAACAGATTGCAGATATGCTTGAAAGCCAGGGCACAGACACTGGGGATTTAAGTCCAATGTGTCAAAATAGTGACTCATTTGAGAAGGGTTCTGAATTTGAATTTTGGACAGTAGATTTCAAGGAATTGGTTTAGGCTTATGTCTCTTCTTCAGGTTGATTATAAATAAAATTGCAGTGAATTGACCAATTTAGAATGGCAGTTGATGCCTACAAGTGATGATGAACAGAATTAATGTTCAGAAAGAAAACAGAGACCAGCACCAGATTCTTCTAATTATTATAAATGCAGTAAGGCTGAAAATGTAAGCTCAAACTAAATACCATCCTCTCAGAGTGTTTGCAGTACAGGTCACACTGAACAGAACCAAGACCTCAAAGGGGAGGAAAAAATTTTCCAGCCTCCCACAGGACCATCTTGGTATTTTGACAAAACGTTGAACACAAACACTGTTACCTCCGAGATAATCTGTTATCTGGAATAGATCTTTTAATGGCTGGGTTTGTGTACTTTCTATATGGTAGTCAAGTTGGCCAGCTGTAAATAACACTGAAAAGAGACCAGAACAGTAGCTTAGATTACCGGCAGGAAGGTTCACTGACGGCCCTGACTTTAACATAATTCTCTTGAAATCAGTTACCAATCACAGAAGCTATTCAATAATTAAGTGTTATGGGAGAAGTTCTTATACAGCATAATATAACCCTATCTTAAACTAATGAAGACAGATCAGTAGTAGGCCATCTGAAGTCTTAATCTCTCATTTATTTTCTCTTTAAATCCATGTGCTTTTGAATTAAAAATAAAAAAAGAGAGATAATTTGTTTTACATATTAGATATCAGGGAAGTCAATTGTTGTCCTGGTTGCTCTGTAGTGAAGCACAGGTACCAGTAAGACTTCAGGGGCTCCTGGCTGTCCTGCCTGTCATCCCGCTGTCACTCTGGGAGGACATGAGTCTCCTCGATGGTCCAGTGTTATACATGCCAGCCCATGCAGCTGTTAGGTAACCTTAGGTGTCCTAAGTTTAAGCACCAGATGATATTTTAAATAAGCAATGCTTTTAAGATCATACTGTGAAGATAATGATAAGCAGTAAAGTCCCATCATCTGATCCACACAAATGTATCAAGATCTTTGACCTTGCCATGCATTTTTATATGATGCTTTATATTTATGTTTATTTGTGTCTGATATTTAATCCTAGTAGGTTTAGAACAAGGAGCTGCTTTCTATTCTTGGTTCTGGATTTAGTCACAGGAGCTGGAAACTTAAAAATTAATCAGTAGAAGTAGAGAAAAGACATGGAAACACAGATTTTTTTTTTCATGAGTCTACAGCTAAAACTATATATGTATATATATATGAAATATACTTATAAAATTACTAAGAATTCAATTGTTGCTTTGCTATCTAATGAAGAAAAATATGCCCTCTTCCCACCATGCAAAGAAGGAGAGCAACTAAAGTGAAACTTACTGGGAGTCTAAGGCCAGGATGGTTGTTACAAAAAATCTCATCTGAGCCCCCACACAACACAGGAATCCTACTATCAAGACTGATTCTCTTTGAATCTATTTTAGAAAGATATTCTGCCTTGTTTGAAAGCATTCAAATGAAGCAGCAAGCTGTTTGAATAGTTAATTGCATGCACTGTTAAAAACTGGTGCTTTATTTCCAGTCTTATTCCTTCCTTTTTTCCTTTAAAGGGAGAGATTAGAGAACAACTCACCTGTGGATCTCATCAGGTTTGTTCTACACTATTCACTTGTATCCTCCCCTATAACTGCTCCTGTTCGCTTACCAGCTCAGAAATGAACTGCAGCCTTAGACAAGTCCCCCACACAGAGACAATACTCTTACCTTTCCACTTTAAGCTGTCTTAAATGAACCATAATGTCTTTCCACAGAATAAAGGTGCAAGCAGAACCACCTCACAGGGAAGAAAAGGGTCAAACGATGGGAAACAGTCTTGTGGCTGACCCTGTAAGGAGATTACTCTTCCTTAGCTTCCTGTGAGCTCAAAAGGGTCCTAGGATGTCAACCGACAATCCTTGCCAAGGGAAGACACCAGAAAGGATTTCCAGTTGTAAACTAAAGGGAAAAGTAAGAGTTTGATGGACCTGATTTACTTGGAGTTTCGCATGAACACCATTCTCTAAATCAGAGGTCTCATGCTCCTGTATTTAGCTACCTAAATGCCTATATTTAATTTTCACCCTTCCAATGACTTCGTTAACTGAGAGTTACAATGAAACTTGCTCACTCACTCAGCGCACAGTGAGATCAGTAAAGTTGTAGTGGTTGCAAAGCTTTTCCATAGCAGAAAGGTAGCATTTTACGCACACTTTGGATGTAAATAACTACCAACCGTGTGCAACAAGACTAAATCAGGTTTGCACCAATGCCTCAGCCTATAAAGAGGCAGTTATCAATATGTTTATTCTGTAATTAAGGCAAATTGAGAGGTTCCAAGCAGTCTGGTTTACAGCAAGTGTCCACAAACAGCAGCGTGGGCGCAAATGAGGGAACAGCAGCACAGAGGTGACAGGGAGTAGCCAGAGGGTGGGAAGGCAAGAAAATATTATGCTGGCTTTGTCAGCTGCATCCTGAAACTTTTAGAAACTTTAGGACTTCTGGAAAAATATGTCGGATTTCCATCCCTGGGATCTGTAAAATCAAGACTGCATGTCTGTTCAACGGGCTGTGTTCCAGATCAGCCACAAATTATTGAATGGGAGTTACTGGCAGAGTTTGTGACTCTGTGTCAGAAGGCCAAACTGTCTTTAAGGTTCCTGTCCCTCAAATCTATGAACTCTCTTTAGGGCTTCTCAAGTCTGAATTCAGCCAGCCAATATTTTTCAGTAAGAGCAAAAGGAAGGACAATGCTTTCGATACTCATACAAATTGCATTGTTTGTCTGTCAGTATTATATCTCTGTATTCAACGGGGGTTAGGAACCTACTGCAGAATAGCTGTGCAACACCAGTTGTTTGACCAAAGGCCTGCTCAGTGAAACGTTTCACCACTCATCTGTCATTGGGGCTGCCAGTAATAACAATTAGCTTGACTTAATTGTGTATTTTAACAGCTGCTTAATATTACACAGATCTTTCCTTCACTCATAATGCGAGATACCTTTCTGCTGAATGTGGTTTCAATTAAGACTGTGTTCACAACTTTTCACAAGCTGTTGAAAAATTCATGTCCTGTGAGAAAAGTGATGATGCAGTAAATGCTACTGGGACAGAGACTAACTTTTTATTAGATGCGTATTGAGCCCTTATGAATTCGTGACTCTAGATCAGCTGATGTGTGTGCCAAAGGAAAGATGAAACAGATTTAACAACTGCAGCAACATAAGAGGTGTAAAACATGCAGGTGCTGACACCAGACAGTCTGTATGTTGGGAGGGAATGTGTCCTTACAGCGGTGGCAAGCTGTAATCAATTGCATAGCGATGTACCGGTTAACTAGATTTCCTAGATTGAGAAGTACCAAGCTGATGAAGAGCACTGTGACTGAGCAGTACTGCAGCACTGCTTCTCTTTAAAGCATGTACCATTTGTTGCACAAGAAAAAATAAAGTAAGTCACATTTTTCAGAATGTCACAGGAAACAAATGAAGGCTGGAATATTCACTTCAGCATAAGAAAATCTCTCACGTATTTGTGTGTGTGCCAAATGTATTATTCTTTACAAGATACTACTTACTGAGTTATTACCCCTCATCTTCACAAGGGGAATTTGAATTCCAGACTCTCTTAACAAGCCAATACTGTTACACTGACAATCCTCCCCAGATGCCCCAAATAATTCCTTGGTAACTGCAGGAAAAGTTGAGGAGGTTGTTATATATGTGGAATTACATTATGAGCACGAATCACTTTCATCTGGAGCAGATGTCATGCGTCCTTAGCTTGGCTTCTTCTCAGACATTGAAGACATGACATTTATATGTCATTATAAACGGGCTGGGATTTGGGACTGTGCAAGCTTTTGGGTTACAGACATTCAGAAGTACAATCATCACCCTCTCCTCCTTTTTACTGTCCAGAAGCAAACATTTTATAAAATTCTCTCCTCATATTCTGCCAATAAACATTTTAGTAATCCTAGCAACAATTTTTAGATGTGCTGTAAATATACTTGGCAAGCCACCAGATGCCCTAAGCCACTTTAAACAGCTACTTTCTACTTAGTTTATGTATTCTGCATGTGTGAAGCAGGGTGGAGCAGCACATGCAGGTCCCACAGTACTCATGCCTTTGGTATCTAGGAAGGTGGGAACTCCCTGCCTGACGACTATTGTCAGTGCTCTGTAGCACAGTATTTTTATTTTCTTTTGTAGAGAGTTTCCCAATTTAATTTTTTTTTTTTTTTAGGAAATGAATGCTCTCTGAGAATTTACCCCATTGTGAACTTGGTTGAAATATGTAACATCTTGAAAAGTTGTTTTGACAAGGCATGGGTCTGCGGAAACCCAAGCTGTCACACAAATAGCAGCAATCCCATGGCTATGTTTCTATAGGAGCCTGGGTTATATATCAACAATTGCCACAGAGCAACTGATTCAGGTGATGGTATCTTCTACTCATGCCCCTTGTTATAAAGTCCTACCCATGGGAGGACATCGTCCAGACAACAGATGTGTCTCCTAAACAGGTCTCCAGCACCTCTCAAATCCTGAGGTTTAAAACCTGAACTTACAAATAGCTTTTATTAACATAGCGTTAAATATTGCTTTAAGAGCAGATTGCTCTGTGAGCATTGGTTCTCACAGTGACCCTGCCTTCTCAATGGCTGGTGTCCCATGTCGAGATTCTCTGGCGAAGACACTCAGGGGCAGTTTTCCCACAATATGAACAATAGTATTATCTTTCTCATCAAGAGTCTTAACTATTTTCAGACAGCTTGTAGGAACTTTATAGATCTAAGTAAGTCAAATCCAGAAGTTAAAAAGTTAAAGTGTATATATGTATACACACTTATACAAACAACAAAAATATATTAGACTCATTTTCACAGGAAGCCAAGCTAAAAATTAACCCACATTACACCCTTTAATGCTGGTCATGCAAATATGTCGATTTAAACAAATAATTCCTGCTGGCTTGCTCACGCAGCAGAATGATTTGCTTCCTGTAAGAAGTGAAGGCTCCATGCATACCCCAGTTTCTGAACCAGTTTCCCCAAATAGTCCCAGAGCAATCTCTCCTCATAATGGTCTTTCTTGATTTAAAGACAATAAAGAGCATAGGTTCACAGTAGAAGAGATTGTTCCTGCTCTGAATCTTCAGAGAATTCAATGGGATTTTTATAGGACGTTTTTACACAGGTGAAGGTGAACCAGTTACTGTGTTAATGATCCTTGCCGAGTTTAATGATGAAAAGAACAGACTGTCAAGCTGATGCAAAAGACTGGGACATCTGAAAGTCTTCCCCAGGTACTTCCAAAGCAGCAGCTTGAGTCCCTTCTTTGGGAATTTAGCTGCACTGGGGAGTTGTCTTTGTTGTGTTTTAAGATCTCTCTCTGTAGCTGTGAATGTTGGATCAGTGGGGTACCGCTGCTCCGACTTGTTCAGAAATGAGCCCAAAATGCAAAGTGTGGGTCCAGATTTGAATCAAGAATTCAAACGTTGGAGAAATTCAGGATGTTTGGATATGGGGTTTTGATCTCAGTGCTATGGATAGAGGCACAACTGGAAGGAGCCATGTTCTACTTTGGCCCTGGTTTTGTGGGGGTGGAAAGGTTTACATTTTTACGATGAAACATCTAAAGCTTTCATCAGACCAGGCTTCTCGGGGATGATTCGTGCTGCCACCATCGCAGGCAGCCCGGTGCATTCACCTGTCGCTCTGTGCTCCAGCCCCACATGCCCAGGACAGAGCAGGTAGGACAACAAGATAAAGGAGCCAGCATGCAGATGTGTTTTTTGGTTTTTTTTTTTTTGGAAAAAGCCCTGCAGGAGTTTGCACAACATAACAAGTTCAAGCAGGTAACAGGAGAACTAGCATTTTTCCCAAACACCATGATACTCATAATTACAGTCACATAAATCAATATGATGAAAGAAAAATCACGTATATCCAGATGCCCATGGTAAACCTACTTACTGTAAATTAGAGTCAGAGTTATGTGTGTGGAAAACTCCTATAATTTGGGCCTCAGCTGCAAGAAAAGCTGTAAGAAAAGACTCTGAGCTGTGACTTTGTTTTCATCACAACATTTTGTTATTTCTCCTATTATTTCTTTATCAAAAGAAAGTTGGAGCAGCAGTATTCTCTTTTACAACAGCCCTATTATTCATTTGGGAAAAAAAATACACTAAATGAGTTGAATGATTACCTTTAATTACCATTCACTGACTAAGCTATGTCAGATAGAAAGATTCTTATATTAAAATGAATGCTTTTGAAAAATACATCAAGCACATTGCTGTGATTTGTCCTGCCAGCAGATTCCAACATTAATCCTTCCTCAGCATTGCAACACAGAACTGAGGTCTCCCCAGAATTTCAATAGGAGTCATTGCACAGAGCTAAATGATGAATCTTTTGTGAAAAAGCATCAGTACCTCATCTGCTGTATTTTGTTTCATAACAATAATTTGTAGCTTATTGATTCTTTGAGACTTACCTTTTCATACCAGATGGCTTGATATTGTATTTTTTCCATTAATAAGCATTATTAATGATAGAAGATGAGTCATTAATAAATAAAGTAGTCACATATTTTTTATTGTTTACATCGTTTTATGGCCAGGACTGTGCTTTGCCAATGAGTTTCAGCACCAGAGCTTTAGTAGTATTGGGATCTTTTACACTAATGGCCAGCATGGAAACATCATATACCTTCTTTAGAGCTTCTTGCTATAGGGAGATACCCTCTAGAAAGAATAAGGAGGTGGGTTTTCTCCAGTTGTATGATATATGCTTAGAGATGACTGTTGGTTGTCCCCCACACACACAGCTTGAAAGTGCCTTTCTGCAGCTTGGTAGAAGCTCCCAAGTGGCTGTGTGACAGGCTGCTTTTCTGGCCCTGCGTGTTGCCTCTGCTCTGTGCTGAGCTCTTCCAACTGGGACGGAAGTTTTGCTTTACACAACATGACCTACAGTCTGCTTCCCATTGTTGTGGCAACACCTCCAGCTGGGAGAAATCCATCCCAACCCAAGCCACAAGCCTCCCAGCTCTGCAGTACCTGCAGGCCATTGTGACTAAACTAATTTGCCCACCAACGATTTTGTTATGTTTTGCTTTAACGGAACATTCCAGTGATAAATTGGTTTCAGACTAATTTTCTGCTCAATCTAAATTGTCATCATGGGCTGCCAGACTGCAAACACCATAAAGAAGGTCTTGCCCGAGAAGATTTCCCACTAGGATATCATCAGGGAGCCAAGCAAGATCTGCAGGAGCAGGCAAACGACCAGAAATATCCCACCTGCCCCCCGCTTTTCCCTCTGCCGGTAGCAGGGGCTGGTGGGGCTCCCCCATCCCGCATCCCCGGATCACTGCCCGGACCCTGCCAGCCCGGGGACACCCTCGGGGACTGCACAGGTTCTCGATGGTTTTGGGGATGGTCTGCTGTCCTGTCAGAAAGAAATGGTACTGGTAGGGATGTTTCAGCCACGTACAGGGCGTGAGCACTTACAGGGGAACATTGAAAACAGGCTTCTATCTGCGTCATCTGCAGCCAAGGGCTGTGAGTTGGTGGGTTAGCATCTGAGGCTGTGCTTTCTGTCAAAGGCAGTCCCCAGTGCCTTCCATTTTTAAAGGCAAATATTCTTTTCTTTTAAGCAAAAATAATCTGAAATTGTTTAAAATCTGAGTCCTATTTTGCCTGTCTTTCGCTAGGAAAATGTACATAGCACATCATTTATACAGAGCAAAAGTGAACACATTTTCACAGACATAGGTTCAAGGGCACAACACACACAACTGTACTTAATTCTGCTCACTTATGTTGTTAAGCTCTCATGCCAGACCAGGAGCATTAACATTTTTGGATTCAGGCTATGGAAAGCTAAGTGATATGGCAAACATTTCCAAGTTTCACTGTCTAACTATCGTGATCTAAAGCCATCCCTATGGAAAAGCTTGTTCAGAAGGAATGTGAGACAATCAAAAACCCTGCAACACAGTTGAGCTTCATAAATGACACCTTAAACCTCCGCAGATGTACCGTGTTCTGTTTTTTTTTCAGGCAGCCTTTTCCTCTACAGCTCATGTGAATTCTGTTTTACTTTATCAAGTGCTTTTGTAAATTTAGGACTTTTTTTTAGTTGCAGAGAGGGACTCCATTAGATCGTGTTTAGTGACTTGGAGGAAGCACGATATTTACTGATGAGGGGACCAGTCCCGCTCCTGTTGCAGGTGTTTTAAAAACTTCTTCTGGAGAGAACAGAGCCATTCGCTTTGGTGACTAGATATGGATTGACAGCCTTACTTTAGAGCCCTTCCATTCAGAATACTACTTAAATATTTGGATTTTTTTTCAGCAGGATTTTCAGCAGGGCCTGTTAAAATGAATGGATTTCTGGCAACAAAGTCTGGAAAGTTTCTTTCGAAAACACTTTATACCCTAGAGCCCTAGCTTAAACATTGCATTGTATCCAGATATCTACAGTTTGCATTAATAGTTTACTAATCTAATTAATCTTAATTAATTAATCTTACTAATTATATTCCCTAGTCTGTAGTAGAAACCCAATCCTGTTCCATGTATGGAAATAAGCAGATTTTTGCCATACTCATGCTGAATATAAGAAATCTGCGTATAAGAACAGTAGTGAACGATCAGGTCTAGTATCTAACACCAGATCTACTAACCTGTAATTGCATAATAGCTGACATGAGTAAAACACGATAATATAAACTCATATTTGCTATAGACAGCAATTACTCCATTAGAGAGTTCTTTCCTGCCTTTTTGCTGGTATTCACCCTGACTACTGAATTTGGGTATTTTTATCTAAATAAATGATTTACTAATACAATTTGGATTGGGAGAATAATAGTCAGGATAACCAAATCACATTCAGTTAGTAACGTATTGGTTTATTTTTATTTCTGCTCCCAATTCCATTAACTGCGAACCCATCTTTTTCTTTGATTTGCTTGATTTCTCTCAGAATTAATGAAGAAAAAAATGTAGAAAGGTGTAGACTGCCGCAAAAAAGTAAGGAAAAAAATAACGTCACCATCTTTTCTACATAGGCTCAGTAAATTTCTTACTATAGCAGGAAGCATTTAAAATCAAACAAGCCATGCCATAATTGGAGTATAGTTCATGAGAAGGAGTAAACTCAGCCTTATGTTTCCAGAACTATACTTAAGTCATGCAATAATAGCCAAACCAATGTATTATTTTATCAGATAACAGTCATTAAGGTAAACTGGAAAGCTTGCTCTGAAATATATAATGTGGTTTTATATACATGTATTTCTACATATTTTACAGGCAGTAGGAGATTAGAGAGGATTTAAGTTGTTCCACTGGAGCAATTTAACTATAAACCTTGAGCACAGGCATATGCAAGAGGCATGAAACTATTCCATGTTTTATTGCACTAGTTACAATGAACATTGTATTTACAGCTTTCTTTTGACTGTACATTAAAATGATACTGAACAGAAGCAGGTAAAACACAAACCTTCATCTTTAGCTCTCCTGGTTTCCATGACAGTTTTGGAAAAGAAAAAAAAGAAAAAAGAAAGAAAAAAAGAAAGGAAGGAAGGAAGGAAAAGAAAATTATGAGTCAGTTGTAACAAGCCTCAAAGCGGATATAGCATCCAAGTTAATGATATCCTGTAATCTGATCCTGAGCGGACATGGACAGCTGTTCTCAGGGCCCTAATGAACCATACACATTTACAGATCACTGATTAGGAGAACTTGATACTAGTGGGCACAGACAAGTCCTAACACTATTTGAAATAGCTCTGGCAGTATTAAATAACAGGGATCTGTTATCATGTGGTTACCTGTCTGTAAAATTCCAATTTATCTTCATTATGCTGCTGCTTTTCTCAGAGATGAAAGCGGGAAAGGCTTGTCATCTTCCATACTACACCTGTTGCTTTAACTCTTTGCGCTTTGGTAGATGAACAGATTCCTCGGAGTCAGGTTGCAGAGAGAAGCTCTGCAGTGGAGAGCTGCTGTGGGCACATCCACGGCCCTGCTGCCTCCTGTGATGCTCCATGGACCAACAGTGACTCCAGCCAAAACACACAGGATTTCTTCTTGTTCAATGACAATAGTCACTGTTTCGGGGAGTTGAGGGTGTGCAATATAGTCTCATGCAAATAACCATACAGGCAAAGATGTCCATTTTCAAGCAACTGGAAATATTAAGAAGACCAGTAGTAGTAGTGATGCCAGTTATGCTACAGGGCAATCCAATGTGCTTTATTTATGTATTTAGCTTCTGCACTTCTTTGATGATCTTTTGAGTGCTTAGCCCAGTCTGCAATTTGAACATCTAATTTCCATTAGAAAAATGGGGTAGCTTCTACCTACATGCATCCATTTGCAATGCAGTTTGCCTAACTCTCTCCTTGAAGGCAGTAATAAGGTAAAAGTAACAACACTGACCCTTTGCATAACAGTACGAGACTAAAGCATGCATCATTATTTATGGCTGGTCTTCAGCTGATGAGGACTCAACATGTAAAATACTGCTAAACATAAAGTGATCTTGCTACACAACTGGGACTCCAGATACTCAGGGATGAAAAAGATCTTCAGGGATGAAGGATGGAAACCTTTTGATTTCACTTTTTAAAGAGTGACTAAACTGATCTCTCATTAAGCATTACACCTTTATTTTAAAAACCTAAGTGTGACTTTAAATTAGTGAGCTTTCCAGGTACTTTTCTTCACCTGGGTTTTCTCAAAATGAATTATTCTGTAACATTTTTTGTCTGTAAGCCATCAGATTGGCCCTGTGTACATGTACAACCATTCCTGTCACAGAGAAGGCAAAAGTCATGTGTCTAAGCTCACTTGCAGTATCACCTGCTGGTCCTAGAATTACCATTTCCCTCAACTTTGCCGCTTCCCAAAGTGGCTGAGCAAAACGAGAAATACCTGTACTGACACCCTTGGGATAATGGTTAGATTAAAAACAGTAAAACTAAGAATCAAGTAATTATGCCTGAAATCAAACCTGTACAACAGCAACACATTCTAAACCTGCATTTCTGCTATTCTGTTATTTTTTCACTGTAAGAGGTTCAAGATTTTAAATATCCTGACTGCTATAAAAGCACTTTACATACAGAGGTAAGAAATTATTTTTATGAGCTTATCTGCTCTCATTGTATTTTTTGAGAACTTTTTTCTTAACTATCCAGCGCTTCCTTTTATAAATTGCTTGTAGAACAAACAGTTGTTTTTTTCTGGTCAGATAGATGAATGGAACAAAATAAGTTGTCTGGAAGAGGTTATTCTTCTGTGGCTAAAAGGTCCATTTCTGGATGAATTTTGAAAATGTTTCCTACCACACTTTGGACTTGTACCTCAGCGTAAAGAAGAAGCAGTTATGTTACTGGTCAGCAGCCCCATTTTAGGTTCTCTTACTTCATCTTTCACAATGTAGCAGGTTGCGTAAACCATCCAGCTGCTTCTAGGAAATGAATGCAATCCTGTCCAATGAGCCCATCCTGCTGGGTGGAGGATGTCAGATGGTTTACATGCCTAATAATTTATGCTCTGAAATGAAAGTTTTTATTTCCTTGATTTTTACATTAATGCTGATTTCATATACAGTTTCAAAATATTATCTTTGTTATTTCTAACATAATCCTACCAGCTAAAGGAACCTAACAGTCAATATGTACAGCTTGGAATTCCTCTTGCTGGCAGCTTGTGTTTAATGTTCTCAATTGGATATCCCTCCTTTCTTCTTCTAAGGTAATAATGAAGCAGCATTTCAGTAACATTTTTCTTCAGTTCTTAAAGAAAATCAGCTTTTTCTTGATGACACAAAGTTTTGGCATACTAACCTTTGTCTGGAGTCCCTTTCCAGTTAGAGAATGCACCTTAGGTGAAATGTTCTGCTGCTTGGCATGGGATTCATCGACCTTCATCTTAATCTCTGAAGTTAGGTGCTTACTCTCTGCCCGTCACTAGAGTCCCTTAATAGTCAATGGGAAGAGACAGGCACTTCCAGAGGGTGATGCATTCCATCCTGAAGCAGGTGTTTGAGATAGGGAAGATGAATTGCCCTGTGGAGGTCCTAGCTCTCCTCAATGACTAGAGCAGTCTGAAGTCATTTGTTCCTAGGATCTGTACAACAGGACCACGAAGTATGCTCTGTCATTAACTCCAGAATGAAGGAGTCATTGCAAATGATGTGGCTAGGGTGAACAGAAAGTATAGCTAGGCTTTTGAAATCATACACAAGGAAAGTTTAAGCTGTAGTCAATGAGGTACTTCAGAAAACGGCAACCGGAATCTAATTCCGAGGGCAGACAATGGCGGGGAGAGCTCAGCACTGAGCCGGCAGAAGTTCAGCCTTTGGCTGTCAGAAGTGTGGTTTCTTCTTTCTGATGGCTTTAATTTTACACCTTACATCCTGAAGAGAGGCAGTTAATTTCTCTACTTCCCTCAGCCACAGCTCATTTAGGAAAACCTTCATGGAACTGCAGAACTAGAAAATGCAGAGAATACTCTGACAAATTGAAGCCCTCAGCTGTCCTCTTGGCACAGTGTAATCACCACTTTTTAACCACCATTTCAGGAGAACCATCCAGAACGATGTGGAGCACAGGGTGGCCACAAAGGCAGGTGCCCCCTTCTTTGTTCTCTTTACATAACTGCTCAGTTCCCCATTTGCTCAGAGACTCTGGAAAAGAAAGAAACTGAAAATAAAGGCCAGGAAGAGGACTTCTGATCAGCCCTGAGGCACAGTGGGACTGAGCATCACAGGCAAAAGACTTTTTCCCAGGCACAGGGAGTGGAAACCCTACTGGCTGAGCCAGGGGAAGCAGGACATCCTTCAGCAGAGACTTCCCATCTCTGCATGGACACCAACATTGTGGACACCCAAGGGATGCTGGGGGTCGGTTCCCAGGGATGTATGAGTGTGAACAGGGTAGGGTGAAAGGGCAAACTTAGTATTTGGAAGATGAACAAGTATTATTTGACTCCACTGAGCTAATGCACTCTTGGTTTTATTAAACCAACCGGCTTTGATTATATCATAGTATTTTAAGATAGTAGAGATCATCCAGAGTGGATGGTGCCATTTCAGGTAGATATCTTTTGTGCTATGCAGAAATTACATTACTCATTCACTTGAGGATGTATCTTTCAACATGGTTGTAATCCAATTATCAGATCTAAACATTGCCAGTGAAGTTGCTTGAGATGAAAGAGATCATTTTCTAGATGCCATAAAATATTTAATTTCTAATTTTTGAGGAAGAAGAGACTTTTGAAAATCTTTGGTGCTGACTTTAGCAAAGTAAAAAGTACTGATGCTTTGCGAACCATATGATTTCAAACACAGGAATAACAAATGAGCTGTGAAGTATCTCTAAAGAGAAAAGATAAGCGATACATGCAGTATATACAGTCAATAACACAACCCTTCTCACCAGGTCTAAGTCAGTCTACAGACTCCCAGAGCAACATTCAGCTCCCACTGTAGCAGTCACACGGAACCAGAGAGGAAGCGGTGTGCAATAGACCTCTGCTCCGCTCTGCTACTTAAGGCAGTGGAAAGCCCAGGATGTGCATATCTCACCGTGAAGAGAATACATTCTTTCTCTAAAATCTTCTGTGGTTGCAGCAAGTGCATGGGAGAGCTGATCCGGTCCTGTCCCATCTTCAGTCTGGTTGTGTCTGCAGAAGAGAGCCAGTGCTACAGAGAAAAGTGAGCTGAATTCAGCCCTTTTCAGGGTAACTGTGCTGAACCACGCAGTGGCCTACTTGGGCTTCTGGATGTACTTAGAAAGTGTAAGCGAGGGGTGGAATTCATCTGACCCAAACATTGATGTTTACATTCTGGATGCATTTGTCGAAGCTAGTCTCAATTTACAACCGATGCAGAGAAACAGCCATGTTTTACGGGCTGCTTTCAAAGCTTTGGAGGGAAGTGAAGCATGCACTGGTTCCATTGACCACTGGCATTGGTAACTACCTCAGTGTAAACATCTATATTTAATCAGAGGCCTCTCCTTCCCCATTGTAGTACCACAAAAGCTGTGGGGCAAGAACAGAGGTTTTGCCCTGTTGAAATTAATCTGGCATCACTGCAAAGGAGCTGGGAAGCTACGTTAGTAGGATGTCTGGTGATAACATTTGCCTGGAAAACTCACAGACCTTCAGTTAAAAACAGGGCAGTTTCTGGTTTGGTTACATTCTGTTCTAGTGAGTTTTGTTGCAACACAAACTTTAAAGTAAAAATGTAAGCTAGCATAAGCTGTTTTGAGATTACTTAGTCTTTTGCTGGGAGCCAAAGAGGTCCTCTGCTCCCTAGGGACTGCTGAATAGTTTCAAACTGTTTTAACGTGGATCTGCAAGCTGTACCTCTACCACCAGTGAGCTCTGAAGCACTGTAGGAATACTCCGAATCAATAATCAGCTTCTTCCTCTGAAGTCCTCAAGCACGAGGCAGCCAGACTGCAGCATCCTCTGTGTTTTCTTTTGAGGAAAACCTTGGAAGAGTGTCCCTGTATGAGGTCTAAGCAAGAAGTTGCAGTGCTGTCCCTCGAACAGGGTCTCGCATGCCAATGAAAAATCTGCCCTTTTGTCAGTCCTGTAGAGAACTTAGTCATGGATGGAACTTTGAAATACCAATCCTGCTTTTAATGTTTATATGCTAGCATTGGGACTCGTATTGCTACCCAAGAAAGCTTTGTAACAACTGTGCCAATTCGATGGCTTTGACTGTGAAGATATGCAAAAACAAGGAGCAGAAATGAATCAAGATGCTGAAAACTCTCATAAAGACTGACTTTTTTAAACGATTACCTCTGGGTTTTAACCTATGCCCATTTGTCAATATGAAAGTGGCACTTGATCTCAACAGGAACAGGAATAGCCCATAAAGCAATCTTCAGATCTGAATGAAAACACGAACCACTGCATATTTTCAACTTTAGACCTATTGCAGGGCCATTGCAGAGTATCTGATAATGGCATTTATGTTTATATAGCCCATTGTTTTTCCTGTGCTGCAAACTTTCCACTCTTGACAGCCCTGTTTCCTGTTTCCCATTATGGAAGTCTCCGAAGGGGGTTTCCTTCTGTTTTTCTTATGGTCTAAAGGAATTTCATAAGTACAAGTCAAGTTTCTTTTCAGTGCTACACGTGCAGAATGGAATCTGAAAGCTCCCAGTGTAATCATCTCCAGCATGTACATAGTTAGTGTTACACATAATCCACATCTGGGTCACAAAATCTCTGAAATGCTTCCAGGAATATTTAGACAGCCATAATGCAACACGTTGCTGTATAAGGAAGAAATAGAGCTAACCTCAGTGTCAAGGTTATAGCTTTTGGGAAACACAGCAGCTCCCCTTCAGAACTTTGCAGCTCACCTTCTGGGTCCTGACTGCCATCAGTTTGAGTACCATTATTATTTTCTTTTCCACTCAAGCCTGTAGACACATCTGAAAACAGTTTACATCCCAACTTGCCTTATGCTGCTGATATTTAAGTCTAAACTCTGTATAAAACTTGATGCATATGTAACCCATATATTTTAATACAAGAGACTGTCTTGGCATCTTTTTCTGCTACAATCAGCTCAGAACCCCAGGAGATAAAATATGGTTGAAACCGAACTAGCAGGCAGTGTGCATTACAGTATTCATTTCAGAGTTAAAACACATTTTTATATTAGATCTAGGCTTGGCACTATGCTGCAGCACTGGCTTGTGTGTAATATAGTATCTATAAACTACTTTTTAACCACTGCTTGTGGCACAGAACCCATGGTGATACAAATGCTAATATGAAGTCCTTAAAAATTTTCAGCACAGTTTACTTAAATAGTGAATTAAGGATGTTGCATCAAGGAACACAACAGCAAGCATTACCTGTAGTCATTAATTCTACTAGCTATTAGCATAATTTATTAACAAAATTTGGGGAGGAGTGAGGGTAAAGAGGTGGTTCACTTTTGGCTTCTCTTCATGCATCTGTCTCTGCTCCACAAATGATGTGGGCCAAAAAATTCCTTCAGTTTTCTGTTTTAAATCCCAAAAAGGGACCTTACCGGAAAATACTATTCAGATCTATGCTAATTCACTCTGTCTTGCCACGCCTTTGAAATTTTTAGTTGCAAATTTGCCTTCTGAATTACTTTTACTATCAACAACTATTTGATGTGGTATCACTACCCATATAGGTCCACTGGTGAGTAGATTTCTGTGTGTCTCTGTGCAGGCACTGTCCTACAGAAAAGATGAGAATTCTTCAGCAAAAGAAATCTGGGGTTCAATCCCTGGCCAAGACGATATGTGTTGTGTCTAAAGAGCAAATACAGTACTGCTTATTCACTGTCCATCCATGTTCACCTTTGCTGTCAGGTTCACACAATAGCCTGAGAGAAGGAACATACAGCCTCTGGAGGGACCTCTCTCTCCCTACACACCATACAAGAGCCTAAATAAGCATCCTAGATCAGAATTCTATCTCGTAGATTGCTGAAGTTGGGTGAGTTGATTCCCCCCCATGTAGTTTCTTATAGTCATGCTCCTCTTCCTTTCCCTCACCCTTTGTATGCCAAATGGTGCAAATACTTCTTGGGGGAACAGGAAGAAAACCCTTCAGCAGTTTCTCGCTCTCTCTACTCTGAGAACATACACATGATATTAGAGGTAGCACTCTGCTTCGTAGCTGCTTGGACAGGGTAGGGGCAATGTCACTGTTTACTTATTTATTTTGCTTCTTGCTATGCTTTGTGTATTGTTCATGCCCCTGACACTGACTACCCATCCAGCAGACATACTTTCAGAATCTTTTCTTTTCTGAATCTATTCTTTTCTTCTCCCTTGCTTTGTGTAAAGGAGATGTACTGGCTTTGTGGAATCCCTGTAGCAAGTTGTGAATGATGTATGAACTGAAAAATCTTTGCCTGCTACGCAGTAGGAATACAGAAAGTGCTGTGCAGTCACTGCTGTGCTATGCTTTTTTCTATATATACAGACATACAGTAGTCATCTCATATTCATTTTGACAAGCCCTTTATGTCCACACACCTTGGGATGGGATGGCTTGTGTACCATTGGCCTGCACTGGAATATACATCAGAGAGATTTTTTTGCATAATTGTTCCCTGTGCTGTGCTCAAAAGAAACTGATGTCTTCTGCTTTTGCTAATATGCCAGCCTGAGGTTCCTCCTCAGTTCATATTTCAGGCAGCAAGTATACCTGGGAAGCATTTCTAAGATGTCTGTAGTCTGAAAATGTGTATTCAGACAGGGACTTGAATCCAAGACACTGAGCTATGAACATGAGGACATGTTCATTTTCTTAATTGGCATGAACCCTGGCTATTCCGTGTTTACAGCCTATTGTAAACTCATTCGGTAGCTTTCCTTTGGGCATCCAGTCCAGCTTAGCTAGTGGGAAGAATACAGAACACCCAGTAGAAATGCAAGTGTAAATCAGGGAGGAGGGTTTTTTCCCTTCTATTTTAATGGCTACATGATTCATACTCCTCTTCAGACAACTATTGCTAACTTGGATTTTTGATTTCCCATGCTACCATGGGGAAAGAGACTGCTTTGCACTAAGATATCTCTGCAACATATGTGCCAGCAAAGGAAATCTTATTTGATTTCCCCTGATTATACAAGGGTGTCTTTCTGATGTGGGATGACTGACTGCTTTTCCCTCTGTGGTCACGCAGTACATTATTAGTTTTTTGAACCTGTTATTTCATTACACCCGACTGAAGAGATTTGATTTTTATAAGCATTGGCCAGTGAGACTACAAGTTAATTTTAGCCTTCCTCTAAGTGTAGGTTTCTTATTAACAATAGATATTGAAGTCAAAGCAAAGGCTCATTTTATTAAAAGTGGAGAGCTTAGGGAGGAAGCAGTGGTGACTGACTAAAGTACCAGGATCCTGGGTTATGTTGAATAAATCACATCCCTGCTCTGATCCTCCATTTCCTAACTTGAAAACAGGTATAAATCAGATAACTTTTTAGTTCTGGAAACTGACAGGTGAACAGCACTGAACAAAAATTATGGACTTGTATGAAGTGTGAGTAAAAAGAGAATCAAACAGATGAGACCACAGAGGGAGGGAAAGAGCAGCTGGGGATGGGAATACACACAGGACACCTGAAAAGAGGGTGTCAGAATCACAGGATCATAGAATTACAGAATTGTTTCAGTTGGAAGAGACCCTCAGGATCATTGAGTCCAACCATAACCTAACTCTTGCACTAGACCATGTCCCTAGAACATGGACCCTGGGTTATGCTGGTCCACAGTGGAGCAGATATCCCCCTGCAGCCTCTAGAGCTCCGTGGAGGAGCAGTGTTGTGGTTTAACCCCAGCCGGCAACTAAGCCCCACACAGCCGCTCGCTTACTCCCCCTCCAGCAGGGGGAGTCCTATGGCAGCACCAGCCCCACGTCACCACCACCACAGGCACTGCAACCAGCACCTCTGTCCCTGTGGTGCCTCCTCCTGCCACACCCTCAGGGCCGCTGGCCAGCCCCGGGGCTCCTCCTGCATCTCCTGTGCTGGAGCAGTGACCAGGGACCCACCAGCACAGGGTGGTGGTGACGTGGGGCTGGTGCTGCCATAGGACGGCCACCCTTCCTCCTGTGTCTGGGGCTGGGCCGTAGCCATGGAGCCTGGGTGTGGCCAGGTGGCACTGTGGGGACATTCTGATGTCACTGGAGATGTCACAAAGGGCCCCACCCTGGCACCCCACAAAAGTGGGGTGGGGAAAATTTTTTTTCCGGTAATCCTTATGCACAGTGAGGCAGGCACGAAGGTTTGCAAGGGGAGGTGGTGTGCAGCCACGCTGGCCACAGAAGTCCCAGAGAAGATGGGTAAACCTCCATGCATGGAGGATTTCTCTCTCAGGAAAAGGCGGGAAGAAAAAGACAAGAATTAGCTACAGCTCAGCCCAGTGCTTTGCCCCAGGCATCCCTGAGCCACAGGGAGAGAACACAAGGGTCCTGAGAGAGGGGCATGGCTGCTGCAGCCGAGGCTGTCAGGGTTGCACAGGGAGTTGTCAATTAGTATACAACAACTACAACTGTCATTTTTTGTTTCTAGATCCCCCAAGTAAAATAGACATTTACAGTATGCCTAAAATAGCAGTATGTTTACAAGAGGCTTTTCGCGATTGTGCATAAAGAGTATCCTTGGCAACATTTATTTCCTATTCTTAGCAATCAGTTGCTGAACCCTACCCCAGAGTGTGCAATGTCTGATATTCCCCTGCCACATCCATTGCAACCTTGGCAGAAGTAAATTGGACCAAGGCGATACTCCTGGCCATGCTTTCAGTACAATTCCTTTCTTTACACTACAGAGCCCTGACATGGCCCTGCCCTAACCTTTCTTTGAGTCAGTTCTCCTGCTGGGGGAGTTAAACAGTGGAAAAAGGTTTCTGCACTTGCTTGAATTCAGCACAGAGCAGCTAATGAGCCCTCCCGATCCTCTGTGCCACCGGGGTGTGTGGACAAGGCAGCAGCAGCTCTGCCTGAGTCATGGGGACCCACATCTGCCCTGCACCCAGGGCCTCATCCCGTGCTGTGTGGTGGGATGGGCAGCTGGGGGTCCCTGGTGCCCAACATGGTCATCATGGTCCTGCCTGCACCCTGCAGAGGGGTCGGCTCCCCTCACCCTGGGGATGGGCATCTGGCTGCCTCCCCAGGTGGGCACACATGTTGTCGCCACCCTTGGGCAACTCAAATTGCCCAGGCGATATCTGCCATGCTGCACAGCAGGCCTGCCATATGCATATTTTTTGTAACGATATTATGGCATACCGTTCGTCTTTCAGACTTTTTATTTTTGCACTGTCTTATGCTCATAAAACAAATATATGATACTCCCTGCCAACTAGATGATTAATGTTTGGCTCAAGAGTAGCCTATAAACTGGTTTTGGATGCTTGCAGGGAACTGCTGTAAAAATGTTTCTAGATAGTTGGAATGTTCTGGAAACTCATTATTTTGGTTGTCAAAATATGTCAAAACTGACTGTGACAGCATTTTCTGCATTTCCTTAATGCCTTTGAGTTTTTCTTGCCATTCTACTTTTTAGGAGTTTTAAACTAATACACCCAAGTCTCCACCACCCAATTTTTATTCATAGATTGAAAGAAAAAAGCAAACTTTCCATTTTTTTCAGTACCCGATCAGTTTGTCAGCTTGAGTAAATGACTTGAATAACTCCAAATGCAGGAAAAACCCTTCTCTACACCTGCGGAGAAGCTAGAGCTGGCAATAGTAAACATTTTTCCAGGTGTTCAGTCACTGGTTTCCTGCTCCTGAATGGTGGGACTCTCTTAAAATGTCAAGAATAAATATGCTTAGTATGTTATTTTTAATTTAACATGAAATGGCCTTAAGTTATTTAGGCAATCTTAAGCCTTCGTACAGATTAACTTAATTTCAAAGTTAATTTTAAATTATTTAAATATTTAATTAAGACAGTTTTAGCAATGTTTAAATACAGACCATTTCATTATTATTTCTGAGTACTAATTTTTGTACCCTTTGTCTGTAGAAAAAGTTGATTAGCAGTTTCTAACTGCTAAATCGTATTGACAGAGTAACAGTGATGTCAAGTGTTATTTTTAATGTAAGAAGAGCAAAACCTGTCATAACCAAATAAATGTGACGTGATCACCAAATAAATATGACGTGATCAGAAGTTGGAAATGAATTAAGGTTGTGCCCAGTAGGCAATTTTGTCCAGACTTGGCTGGCTTTATTCAAAACATTTGAGCCTCCCATTTTCAGGAAAAGGGTCCAAAGGAGGGCACAAAAATGATCAGAGGGCTGGAACACCTCTCCTATGAGAACAGGCTGAGAGAGCTGGGGTTGTTCAGCCTGGAGAAGAGAAGGCTCCAGGGAGATCTTATTGCAGCCTTTCAGTACTTAGAAGGGGCCTATGCGAAAGATGGGGACAGACTTTTTAGCAGGGCCTGTTATGAAAGGACAAAGGATAGTTGTTTTAAACTAGAAGAGAGGAGGTTCAGGCTAGACACGAGGAAGAAATTTTTTACCATGAGTGTGGTAAAGTACTGGAACATGTTGCCCGGAGACATGTGGTGGAAACATTCAAGGTCAGGCTGGACGGGGCTCTGAGCAACCTGGTCTGGGTGAAGATGTCCCTGGTCATGGCAGGGGGCTTGGAGTAGGTGACCTCTGAAGATCCCTTCCAACCCAAACTATTCTATGATTCTATGAAAACAAAATGTTGCTCTCTCTGTGGAGAGGTCAGACTGAATCTGTGATGTCCCATGTTGCCACAAACAGGGCCCCAGAAAGGGTGAGCATGGAGAAGGGACACCCCGAGGCCATGTGTAGAGCTACTGTGCAGCATTTCAGGTCCAGCAGAATTTCGCTGAGCACCGAGCTGGTTAGCGGGGTCCCAAGGGTGGGTCACACCTCCCAGTTGGGCCCCTGCTCCCCGGAGCCTTGCACACCCCACCATCACTCACGTCCCGTGCCCACCGGTGCGGCACTTCCTCGCACCAGTCCGCGGTGATTCCTTACAGATATTTACTTTTGCACATGGCATATAGAACATTAAAAGGGTTTTGAAAATCTCTCAGTTTTTCAACTTCTGAAGGATTATTAACTTCAAAGTCTGAAGAAATGTCGGCCTTCTATGTTTGGAAATGCCAGGAGCCTTTGCATATCCCCACCGCAGTACCAAGCAACCCCCAGCAGAGAGGAACGATTACTGCCTCCATGGCATAAGGATGGCTTTTGATCTCCTAACATATTGGAAATTACTTAAAGGTAAGCCATCTGCTAGCTGAGGAACAAAAATAGATTACATCACACCCTGCTAGAAAGATTCTGTTAAATCCTGTGTATCAAGGCTTTTAATAATTCTAAATTAAGTCAGCTAATAGGATTAGGTGCACATTTTCTTTAGGCTTCTTTCACCAACTATTCACAAAAAACTTTTTTTTTTTTTTTTTGGTTGGAGATCTGTAAAATTCAGGCGTGTTCCACTGTGAATAAAAAGAGTTCTTTCAAGAATGAAACCTTTCTCCAGATTTGAGTTGCTCTCCAAAAGCACGTACAGTAGGAGACTAGGTCAGTGTGTGTGGACTGGGAGGAACTCAACCCCTTTATTTTTTATTAATATCGTAGTATTAACTGTAAATGTTGAATTGCTTTGCTATGGTATTGCAACTAATATATGATGCAACCTGTCCTTAAAAGATCGTTCAAGAAACTGTTAAAAGGTTTGTGTTTTTTTTTTTTTTTGTTCAAGTAGTTGGCCACCTGAGACTGGTGGTTCAGACAAGTTCTGTTTACACTTAGAAGAAACTTTGACTAGTATTTCTTGTGATTAAGAGAGCATAAACCTCACTATTTTGGCTTTGAAACTGTCCAGAAAAAGATGCTTATAAGACAATCCTCCCCTACTGCTTTCACTGATACATCCTTCTGGTTCCTGGCAATCTGTGAATCATGGACTACAATAGCTGGAACTCGTATCCAAGACTTTGGGTTTGATAGCACTTAGTGGACATTTTCTTCCACTAATTCGTGCAACTATTTTGTAACCTTATTTATAGTTTTGTCTTCTGTAACATACTTTGGCAATGAGTTTCACAATTTAAGTCTATGTTGTGTGGTAACTACTTCCTTTTGTCAAAAATTTTTGAGCTCATAATTTTATAATGGGGGGCCATTTACTGACTAGTTTTCTTGCCAGAATTAAAAAATTTGGATTCATGTTTGTATACAAGATAATTCAGTCATATCCTGTTTGGAAGTTGGTTTTTATACTTGTTGCCATTACTACTTGTGAATTTATCAGTGAATAAGTTTTCTTATCTCTTTATCAAAAACATGTGGAAGAAAAAATATTCGTAAACTTTTTTCTTTCGACTGGTCTAAGATTTGTTAGTTAAGATTTTTAATATGACAGAAGAAGGCATGCTCATTACCATTAAGAGATCCTCCTTAGCCAACAGATATTCATGGCCATACAATGGGTTAGCAGTTAACATACTCAGCTGCGGTAAGTGGTATCTTCCTCTATGAGTAATTTATTTCATTTCAAAGCAAAGTATTCCTCCATAAAATAAGACCATAAGAATATGGAAACGTATCAGAACCAGACCCAGAATGTATGGCTTCCGAGCAATACGAGAAATGCAAATATAAAGCAATTGTGGTCCCATACCACAAAATCTTGAGTAGAAATTTAGTGGGTTTCATTATCTCAGACAGTTATAGTCACCAGGATTACTCTTGCGCTCAAGGTTAAGTGTATATCATTTTTCTACACGTGAAACCCAGAAGTCATTATTTTTATTAGATCGGAGTTTGGAAAAATTAAGCCCCAACTAGTTGAGTATGGTTTTACACATATGTTTAGCACAAAATAAGTACTTTTAATTTCTGATGTCAAATACACCATCATGCAGATATTAGGATGAAAGCAAAGGAAAAGGTTAACAAGTAAGCAATTGTCCTAAAACAATAATAAGAATATCCCTGTATCTTCTGTGTCCTGGTAGATAAGTATTTCTGGAAGTTCGGTTCAGTAGAACTGGGGAGGTTGACTGGTCAGGGAAAGTGCTTTATACTTGATTAGAATGAAAAGTGTAGTCATGGCCCCAAGCCTGTCAGGATTCAAGAAGAGACTGGACAACTCGCCCAGACACATGGTGTGAAGTGTGGGGTTGTCATATGCAGGAACAGGAGTTGGACTCCGTGATCCTTGTGGGTCCCTTCCAACTCAGGACATTCCATTATTCTGTGAAGATGAGATACCCAGTATCATATCTCATATTGACTGGAAAAATGTACAATTATCTTTGAATCAAGCAAAACACACCACTCTGGGTATTTTTGGATATTTTATTTGCATGCAGTAGCACAAGCATGCGTCGCGTAGCTGAATATTCTATTTATATGCAAACTAAGTAGTACAGAAAGAGCTGAGGAACAAGCCTCACTGCAACATGGACAATCTGCTGATCTTGGCCTTCAGACATCCTTTTGTTTCCTTTCAGTCCTTGCCTTTTCCAACGTGAAACTGCCAACAGTATCCCTCTAAAAGCTGAAAAGGAGAGGAGAACTAGCTTTGGAGCTCCTATACAAATGGTGATCCTCACAACTTCCACCCACCAGATGCCTATCCCATGGAAAGGCTGAGAGTTCTCAAGGACCCTAGTTTGCAAACACTGCAGTTTAGAACACATATAAACACTAAATAATTTAAAAATACAAATATGACCTTACAACGTCAGATCAAATGTCTGTAGCTCTGTTTTCTGCCTTCAGCAGTGGACATTAGCATGTACTCATGGAGAAACAAGAGCAAGGCAAGTCTATATGATACTTTGCACTAAGTCTCACATCCAGCTTCCAACTCTTTTCAGCTCCATTTCGCTACATTGCATACCCACCAGTTCTGACACTGGAAGAGTTTGTGAAGAAACAGTCTCTATCTAGCTCTTGATACCATGGATGGTTTCATAGATCTAAACCTCTTTTCCAGACCTCGTTGTCTAGAACCTGGTTTAGATCTACTACATCCATTTTGAGACAAGAAGACCACAACCTTACAGAGTCTTAGGACATTGGTAGATCTTGGCTTTATACAATGGAGTAATGATGCTTTCTGTTATAGTCCTTTCCAAAAAATTCTGAATATTTGACTTGCTTTATTGACCATTATTCAATATTTACATGAAGTTTTCAGAGTTACCCACCTTTATACCTATATGTCTCTCCTGAGTGATGAGATCACCTCAGAGACCACCATTTTCTAAATGAAGTCAGGGTTTTCCCATGCACATCATCTTACATTTATTAACAGTATATTTCCTTCACCATTTCATTTCCCAGTTGCTTAGTGACATAAAGTCCTTCACATTTGGCCCTTGTCCTTTGATGTTCTGGGTAACTAAGCGTGATTAGCAAACTTGCCCCCAATGCTTATCCTTTTTGCAGGACATTTGAAATATATTGAACAGTCCCTGCACAATTCTTCTAGTGATTTCACTTCGTCGCGAAACTAAACATTTACTCCTACCCTCTGTTTCCTGTCTTTCATGCAGATATTCATCTAAACAAAAATTCCCCTTTAGGCCACAAATGTCTGGCTTTCTTAAAATCTTCACTGAGGGATTTTGGAAAAAGCTTTTTGTAAATCCAAGTAGACCATACCTACCAGATCACCCTTATCTACATGGGTTTTTATTTTTCAAAGAACTCTGCGTTTATAAAGCAAGACTTCCACGGACAAAGTCATGGAGTAGTTCCAGATGTGCATTATTTTTTTTTTCGTATTAAACATGCTACTGATGTGCCCTGTATAGATGTCAGTGTTACAGGCCTGCAGTTCCTCAGATCTTCCCTGGAATTATTTCTAAAAACTGACAACCCATTTGGCACTCTTCAGTCCTGCTGCTAAGGCAGTTCAGGCAAGAAAGTACACACTCTCACTAATAAATCAGTTCTTGCATCCTTGCATTGTCCTAGAACAACTGGCTGAATAACATCTGCTCTTGGCAATTTTTTTTTACTCTTGAGTTGTCCATTTGTTCCTTTTCTGCAGTCATTTTAATTTCAAAGAGATACTCTACCCATTATACAACAACAAAAAAATATACTCCTGAGTAGGAACGTCCTTAGTTTCTTCCATAGTGAACACTGATGCAAATAATTCATTTAACTTCTGTGAAGTGATCTTTTCCTTCTGTGTCATGATCATCAAGAAGTCCTGCAAAGTCCCTGGAAGGCCTACTGTTTAAAAAAAAAAACATTTTAGATAGTTTTTGCTGGCCTTACTGCATATTTATATTCAAACTTCCAGAATTTACTACTGTATGTTCTTTGTTTGGATATGACTTCAGATTTTTAAAGGATACCCTCATGCTGTACAATGCAGTGTTTTTCCAGCTATGTTAATTGTTACACTCAACTGGAATTAGGTACAACCAGAGAAGTCTTACAAAAACTGATTTTGCACAGAAAATAGCTGAAAGAAGCAGCACTGGCTTTTTCCTCCCTTTCCAATTTTTCCAGAGTAGTCTCCATTCCTTCTTTTTCCTGAAATAATTCAAGCATCCATCCATGCCCTAATCAAGAGGCAGACAGACCATTTTTGGGCAATACCCCTTCCCTCCCTTTCCTCACAGCATTTGTAAAGTATTGCCTAGCTGGTGGAACATTTGTTTTGGAAGGGAAGCTTCATATTAGCTCTCATCACCTGTGACTTTTTCTGGTTCATGTTTTACGACCACTGGATAACACACATAAGTAATTTTTAGTACAGAGGCAGGACTCAGCTGTCACCCTTACTCAGTGAATGCCTGTTAAGCTGCAGAGCCATACTGACTATCCTTATAGCTCAAAGAATCAATGTAAAGCAGAACTTCAGCAAAAATGAATGCATTTTTGCTTTTTCTTTAGTCCAAAAGACCCTGTAACTTGGTCTGTAGGGAACAAATTGGGAGATACAGGTTCAAACTCAGCATGAACGCAATGCAAACTCACCCACAGTTTCCCAGCTTTAAACTGAATCATGTGGAGTCAGCAGGCAGAAAGAGATAGTAAAGTCATCTTTTACCCAGACACTCAGATTTGAGGGAAAGAATCTGAGTCCTCTGACAGAAAGAGTTTAAATGGTGGCGTTCAGAGCAGTGTCCAGGGTCCGAGGCTTTGCAGCAGGGTCTGGCCAGCCTTGGTGCTCTCTCTCTGGGGTTTTGTCAGTCTCCTCTGAGGTACTGAGGGGGGAACTGGACCTTTCATTCGGAAGTGTGAATTCTGTTATGCAGGTGCCTTTGAATTTGGGCCAAAGGGCTGAAGCAACAACAAGATTTATATGATTAACTGCTACTTAGGTACCTAAATCTGATGTTTACTTTCTACTGAGACTCCACAAACTCCCACTCAATCGCCGCCTATCATTTTAACTCAGCCTTGCTTTCAGGAGTTGTATAACCCGACCTTAAACACTTGCAATGTAGATGTTTACATCTGAGTTAGTCATGCTCAGTTGCCCTTGTGCTCAGAGGAGAGAATAGGGAGTTTCTGTGGAATGATTCATCTGACCCACTTTAGACGTCTACAGTACATCTCGTGGACTGCACAGTGAGCCCATGGTGACAGGCTCAGATGTACCTGCCAGTGCAGCAGGTGTTCGCATTTGGGCAGATGAATTGAAACCCTGGTGTCAGAGCAACTATGGATCATTTGTACACTCTGTACAGCCACAAACCACCTGTGCATAGCAAATGCGAGCTATTTTAAACCTCAAAGAAAAATCACATTGCACATTGATACAAGCTAGGCGCGAGCCCATGAACAGTTACGACGGCTGACATGGAGGGAATTAGCAAGTTGTTCTGTGTGGTGTGTATGCAAAATGGCCAAAGTCCTCCTGTGCTGGAGCTTCACAGAGACCTCATCACCTCCAGGCCTCCCCGAGCTGCTGGCACTAGGCCTGGCTGCATCTCCCCTAAAGGCGCCAACACACCAGACAGTCTCAGTGCTCTTCTTGGAGAGCCTGAATGTAAATGGATGCCTGAAAAGCCAGAGGCCTAAAATTTAAGCGCGAGAAGTTTCAGGTCATGCTAGCCCTAAGTATATTACATTTCAGCATAAAAAGGTTCTATGTGTTCAGTCTCTAGATGTGAGACTTTAGTGTTGAATCAATCTGAATTTGACCTCATATAACCTCAAAATGGACTGGGTGTCCAGTCAGAAATGGGACTTGTGGCCTTCACAACACTAGGTGAACTTACTGAAACTAAAAGAATAACTTGAGTGGCCAAAATGATCTGCACTGCAAAAACGCTGCACATGAAGCTGTTCCTAAGCAGCTGGTTAGACATGATGCAGTATTTTACTTATGTATTGTAATTAAAGACTGATAGAAATATTAATAACCCTTAATTATAAAGTTAAGAAGCAGTATTTCTCTGACCACTGGAAAACACATATTAACATAGATTTGAGCTTTTTTTACTTAAAGTTAATAAGCATTTCCAGTGTTTTCCAGTGGTCAGAGAAATACTGCTTCTTAACTTTATAATTAAGGGTTATTAATATTTCTGTCATAGTTTAACAGCTTCTTTCTTTTTTTGCACTTGAGTGAACAGCCTGGATTTGCAATTAATGTATTAGCACACCCAGAAATAACAGAATGAAAGGAGAAAACCTGGATGCTGATATTCATCCTGATCTTAAACTAAATGAAAAATGTCTTTATTCTCCTACAGCTGGAAGCTAGTTGTGAGAAAAACAGATTGCTAATGCCTTTAAATAATAAATTGACTTTCTTTTCTGAGCTACTTTTTGAAGTAGCCCTCTCAAATTATTTTTATCTTTGCTATACTTGACAAGCTTGAACAAGATCATGGCAGGCAGCAAGTGCCATATTCACTGCAGAAGAGAAACATTCCCAATAGTGGTTTATGAGAGAAAAGGTCGTTATGTTTTATTTGTTATTTGTCCAAATTCTTCACTGAGGGAGGAATTAATGTTTTTTTTAATATAAATATTATTAATTGTATGTATCTACAGCTCTCTCTAGTGACAAAAAGCTCATAGAAACTGTAGCTCAGAACATTTAGTAGCAGTCTGCTATTCTTTAAGTAATAAAAATTGATTTTTCTCATTTTAATTGACTTATTTTACAAATCTACATATCTATTACCAAAACATGATGGACTGACTCGTTGCACACTCAGTGCTCTCAGTGATGTCAACAGAGATTGTGACCAAAAAAAACACTGCAATATTTGGTCTCTAATCCATAAATATTGTTGGTTTTATAACTTGTTGCCATAGTCCATTTTAAATTCTGTCGCAAACAATAATCAACAAGGTCTTGTCCTGCACGGTGCTGAGTCTTGCTTATAGCCTGTGCTCAGCCTCTCATGACAGGGTCTATAACCCGTTTTATAAGGCTTTGGTGCCTGGAGATGACACCAGCCTTTGCAAGTATAGAAGACTTCTATGAAGTGGATTCTCTCCTGGCCTGGAAACTACTGTTTGCAGTGGCATTAGCTGGTGCTTTTGTTATTGATAGTATTTATCTTGAGAAGAGTCATAGATTTAGCTTCATTTCTTCGTGCCCTGACAGAAAGCTGATCAATGCAGCCTCTCAAGAACGTAACCAAAACTTAAAAGTCCTTCGCAGTGCTGTGGCCTTTTTTAAAAAACTCTCTATGCAGTTCACTGCATATATATACTGCATATCCTTTCATATCAGTTTGTGCACGTCTAAGTATCCTTCCAGAAGAGCTGGCCAAACACCCAGACTGTGAATGTGTGGTGGGAGGATCACTGCACCCAAAGTCATGGATATGCCACAGCTTTTACACGGATGTGTCAGTGCTACCCCTATTTAGATTCATTTGCTTTAGGATGCTTTTCTTTTTTTGCCCCAAGACAAAACAGCATGCGAACCGCTGATGCTCCCATGCCTTTTGACCTTGCCAAGCTTTGTTGGAGCATCTTATCTTTACACAATACCCACAAGCATGCGTAGGACACTAGAGTCAGTGTACCAGAAACTCAGTGCAGTCTCGAGTCACAGTACCATAGGCTAAGAAGATGTGACATATATTTCCATATCAAAACAAGAAAAACCTTTCTTTCCCCTCTTCACTGATGCATAACATCCCAAAAGGCAAGAATGGCCTTCAGCTAACACAGATCAATTTTCTTTCAGCTTCAATCACCATTTAATTACTGTTGACTTCTTTAACCTTTTTCTCTTCCTTTATGGATTAGATTCCTTTTTACTCTATTGCCATTTGCTTTCTCTGTGACATAATCAAACTTAAAATGCTATGATAAAATTTCTCATTTGTCTTCTTCCTTCTTACTCTTTATGTTCAATTTACTTCAAAAAGCCCCAAATCATTTCTTGAGGAGAAAAGTATTTTTAATGAATTGACTTTTAACTTTATCTTTCCCAAGTATCTAGACATCATTTGCTTTAAGCAAATAATTGTTCAAATGACCGGATGGCACGCTGGATAAAAGCACTAGCTTTCCACCTCTTAACATTTCAGGAGAAAAACAGCCACATGGCAATATATTTTGGATGCAATGAGTTTTGTTGACTTACCTTCATCTTCAGCAGATATTCCACATTTCACTAATTCTGAGCCAGGTTAAATAGTACAGTTAGCACAGAAAGGAGGTGATTTCTCTACTAATGGCTGTAAAACAAGCAGAGCATTGGGCAGCAATCCTCCTAGCCAAATCAGATCACTCATTCTTTGTCACTTATTCCTTTGCTGGATCAGATCCACACAGGTGTGTCACTGAGCATGAACTGGTATAATTCAGGACAAAATATGGTCCCCTACGTCTTTCGAATCAATCCATTAGAAACCCCTTTAGCTGGACATGCAATGAACACAATCTGTTTTCTAGCACCCAAAATTTTTTAGGACTCAGAACTGCACATGTTGCACTTGGTGGAGATGCAAATGCCTTGTATCACCTCTACAGAACAGTGGTAGCAGCAAGGAGCTACGCACTAAGTTGTGGAGCAGAACTGCTTTTAAATTATGTTAATTTTAGGGCCCAAAGGAAGGAGCAGGTCTTCAACTACTGCCATCACAGTGTAACTGCTTGGGAATCTGTTAATATAGATTTCCTTTTGAGATCTTGCTTTTTCAAAACATTTGTCCTCAAACTTCTAATCAACCTGGAGCAAACGAGCTCCAAGAATTACAGAGCAGAAGATTTTAGAGGAGAAGTGAGGATGCTCAGAGTCATGCGGCATTGTTGGCAGCAACTTTGATCCTTACGTGCCCTTTAGACATCACAATTAACAGCTTTATCAAAATAGCTTTATCTCATGGGATATCAGGACCCATGTCCATCCAAGCTATTTCTTTAGGTTTTTGGTACATCCCTTGTGTGCGATGTTGTAAGTATTTGTGTCTCCTTCTTAATACATCTGATTGGTAAGAATGAGGTCAATTCTTGAGGGCAAAACAGTATATAGAAAAATACTAGTTCTTATTTATGTTATAGTACATGCTACTTATATCCTCTTTTATAAACATTAAACAATTAATTACATGTCTTTTTATGTTAATTATATATTACTGCACAGTGGGAGGTAGTTATTAATTCACTGGAGAAATGCAGTTTATTTTTTATTCAGTTACAGTAAAGTAAATGAAGAAAATATTTTTAAAATAACCATGGTGAAGGGAGAGCATGGAGAATAAAAAATAAAACACATGGAATACAGTGAGAAAACACAAAATATAATCCTTTTAGGTCACGGTCTTATTTTGCGTTGGTGTGTCTTTCTGCACTCTATATAGCACTATAATGTACACTTAAGTATACATATATATTTTTATAGCAGATGATGTAGCTTTCACTCCCTTTAGAGTAAGAATAAGTTTACTCTGAAGCACTGTGACTTGCCTGGTTTAGTAATTGGCAATTGTGATATGGCTGGTTTTAATGATCTGGAAAACTCTACACGTGATCCATGACATCCTATATTAAGACCATTATTTTCAAACATACATCATGTCTATGAACATAAGACATTAAGACAGAACATACATATCTAAGTTTAAGAACATCAATAAAAAGATCTGCCTGTAATACATCTAGACATGATAGAATGGCCTTTAAAAAAATACATCAATTTTAGTTAAAACAATTGGAATTTATTGTGTTGGTTTATAGAATTTACACATTTCTTCAGTAAGCCGTTTATTTATATAACTCAGTCATCCTATCCACAACTGTAAAAAGCATACATATTCCTCTCATACATATTTCAGCACAAACTGGAAAGGGTATCTATTGCTTACATGTTTTAGAAATAATTTAAAAGTGTGATTTCTTAGATTAGCATTGGAAAATGTTAAATAACTTGCTCTCAGTCTGGAAGGATTTTGTCTTCAGAGTGTCTGGTTTTAATACCTGTAAATATACAGTAATCTTTCATACTACAGCACCTGCTTTAATGAGTAAGCAATTACCCTAAATTCTGGAATTTCTACAAGTTTTTTAGTACTTTTGTATAAATTAACAGGTTTATCTTTCAGCTAAAATGCTCTTACTACGGTTTTAAACAATTTTATTAAAAAAAAAAAGTATGAAATCTTCCAAACTGAAAATTTTAAATGCAACAACACTTAATGAAATCTCAGAATTTTGGGGAAAAATCAGGAATGATCTAAAGCAAATGACTGGATCTTCCTGTGTTTATATAGCTCATAAAATGAGCAAAAGTTCAAAAAACATGACTAATTTTAAAGATGATTAATACAAAGTTTAATAGTGCCAATTATGTCTCTGCATGATGCATTCAGTCCTCTGGTAAAGACCAGGCAGTTATTGCAGTGTAATTGGACAGTAAATGTAATTTATATCCCAGCTATTAATATTTACGATGTAAATGACCGGAAAGCATTTTATCTGAGGCATGCAATATTTATTTCTGATTTTTAACGGTCACTTTATCCAAGCAGGATCCGAAAATCCCGTGTGAATATGAAATCTAACCTTTTATGGTATGAGAAAATACAAGTATACTCTGAAAGCTGAAGATTTTGTGGAGTAAAATCGTCAATTGAACAAATTCTGAGGCAACAAAGTGCATGTTTTACCATTCTCTCTGTATCCAGCAAAGACCCCAGTACATGGAGGGCTGCCACTAGAAAATGACAGTGACTGTTCCACGGAAAGAGCGAATTTACTGTGCATTTGTGACATCCCTGAGCCCTGGGCTGTGTACGTTCACCCTTGCCATGAGTACACAAGGCTCTACAATTCCCACTCCTTATGCTTCACACCAGGCTAGATCAGAAGAAAGAGATGGCTTCCTCCAGGTGACCTCGAGCCATGTCTTTCTCCGTAGTTGGTATAAAGTGACAGCAGCCACCTGAAGAACGCAGCCTGGAGCAACCTGGGGTGGTCCAAGCACGGGCCTTCCTGCCAGGACGGGACCACCACCACTCCTTGTCACACAGGCTCAGGAGCAGTGCTGGTCTGCAGAAGACCTGGGGCTGCCCTGTGGTTCTAAACCAGGGCAAATTCACAGCAACTTCACAGTGGACATCTTTTAATTGCAAACAGCGTGTATGCCGTATTAACCTAAACTTTCAAAACAGTGGTTGAGAGCCATAATGAATCCTGACTGCTGCCACTGCCTGCTTCATTGGCCTTATACCCTTCTGTATATTACCTCTACCATTTTGTATATTAGCCCACTAAAAAAAAAAAGAAAAAAAAAAAGCTGATGTGCTCAGTTCAGTCCAGATAGCTCAGGGAAAACTAAAACCCAGGATATGAAATAACTGAAGATGAAAAAGGGGAGATATAACTTTGAACCTGAAATTTACTTCACTGTTTTCTCCTCTCTACAATTGAGGACTCAATTATTTTGTGATTAGGCAGTTTCTTTTTTCTAATCACCAACATAATGATTTTAATTGAAAAAGAACTGGTATTAGTCACGTTAGTTAGATAGTAATTCTCAACTGAAGGAATTAAAATATGCCAATTGCTTGACAGAAATTAAAATTAAGGGTGAAATAATGTGTGGAAAAATTCCTTTTAACATTTGATTATCAAGATGGCAGAGATTGTTAAGGAAAGTTCATATTCTTTATGAATACCATGTATTTCTAAATTATTTTCTACTGTTATTCAAGTTATAGGAAAAAATTCTCATCCTACAGAAAGCACGACATACCAAGTATTAATAAGTGAAAACTAATAAACATTTTGACAAAATACAAACCCAGTAAGATGCAGCTAGTATTGATTCTTATGCTCCAAGTTGTTACATGTCCAGAAGTACTGTTCCTCTGCCTCCATGCCTCCAAGTTATTTCTTTCTCCTGCTAGACTATTTATACTCTTAGACAATATTTTTGGATTCTGAGTATATTCTTTACAACCCACTGTCCTATCACAGAGCATTCACAGAAAAAAGATGTTCATATAATGCTCTCTAGATCTTTTGCATTGTCTGTATCAGATACGCTCTCATTTTGCAGATTTCTTCAGCTCATTCTAATGCTGCCTTTCTTCCTAACCACTCCTGGTGCCTTTCAAAAAGCAATAAAACGTGCAATCAAAATATCTTTGTTTTCTGTGTGGTGCTTTATAATACAGACATCCATGCAGTTCTTTGATATTGCTCTGTTTTAGTGAAAAAAGAACAAAACCTGAGCTATCATACTTCCATGAACACATCCTCTTGTTTTTTTTCTGGGACAATGGTGCACAAATGTCTTTGGAAACCTATGTCCCATAGCTGGAAATCGCCTTCATATCTCATTTATAAAATATGAAGCACTCCAGTTTGGGATATTATGTTTATTTTAGCCATTGACTACATTTCACAGTATACTGAAGAAGCAATATATAACAGTGTTTTCAGTGAGGGGGAGCTTCGGGTAACAACACCTGACAAACCTCTTTTGATGCTACATACTAATTGAGTTGAAAACCAGCACATTATCCATGAACAAAGAAGTAACGCATCTGTACTCAAAGAAAAGGATCGAGGGGGTGGGAGAACACGGTGAACAGGGAGGGAGAAAATACAAAAAGACACCTGTTCTCATTAATTCAATGAGTAGTGTCAGCACAGTCCTAATACAAGGACGAATAAAAACTGTAATGAACACACCTCAAACTACATTCACCATGGAAAAAAGGGAAGAAATAATGCCATTCTGGTTGATGTAGCCCAAGGTCAGGGAAGTTGTTGCACTCACAAATGAGAACTGATATACTGCGCTGAGCATGAAAGCGAAGACGTATAATCGGAAATGCTCGCGTTGCCAAGTTCAGGCTTTACGTGGAATCTATTTCCAGTAGTCGCTAAAGATCAAATGCTTTTAAGTACAGGGTGATACACTGAGCTTCTCTTGTAACAGAAAATTAAATAGTTATTTCCTCTACCCTGTGCACGAAGTGCAGAGGTCTTCATTGGTTGTGCAGGAAGCGTCCGCTTCTCCACATTGCAAAGCAGCACTAGCTAATGGGCAACGTCCTGGATGGAAATCCATAGCCATTTCATTAATGGATTACTCCTATGAGAGCTTACAAACTGTCGTGTTTTTTTGTTCTGACTTTGAGGCAAATGTTTCACAAAAGGAGGATATACACATTTTCTAGGCATGGCATGAAGCTAGAGAAGAAAGCAAATTGATAGAATAATAAATCTCTTAACCATACACAGAATAGGTATTACATGTACCCTTTTGTATGTGCAGAAAAAATAGCTTATCCACAGCTATAATTGTGAACAAAACCCCCATCATGTCTGTGTAAATGAAGACAGAAACTATTGTCCTGTAAATCCAAATTTAACTTTCGAGACTGCTGGAGTTTCTGCTTGAGTTGAGTAGGAAGGAACAAATTACAAAATCAAACTAGCTCAGTACTCAAGAATCCACATGGGATTTCAGATAGATCAGCCAAAAACATTATATTGAACCTTTCATGGTCTCCACTTGGCACTCCTGACACCCTCCCATCCTCTGCCAGAATGGAGCCCCTGCATGCCGCACAAAAGCCACGGTCATAGTGTAAGGTTTTTAATATGACAAAGATATATTTCTTCACTCCAATAGAAAAATGGTAGTTTATTTTCTTTGCATGTCATATAAGGCTGGATGGGAAAAGGATAATATTTTCAGCTGGACTTCTAAAGTATGCCTGCAAAATATGGCATGAAGTGCTTTTTGACAGATTAGTATGGATGAGTGTTTGTATGTAATCTGTCATTTATTTGTACGAATCCATATTTAGCATGCAGATAGATACTTGTCACTGGACTCTGTTCCTATAATTAGTCAAACCAAAGCCCTGATGCGCATTGTGCCAACCAGTGGTGCCCAAAAATCTGCCTTCAGTTTCTGTAATTCAAACCTATTTCTAAATAAAAGTGGTACAGTTTTCCAAGAAGGTCACTCCCAGTAAAGATTGTGGTTGTGTTGGGATCAAGTGGAATACTTGTTTTATAATTCTGCATTTCTTTCTTTTTTCTTTCTGTCAGCATACGTATTCTCCTCTTGGACTGATTTCTCATAATTAAAAAGATGTATTCTTTTTCTAACAAGATTTAATCACCACTTCTAAGAGAGCTTTAGCAGGACTTAGCGTGATTCAACAAGATGTGCCAAGTTCAGCCATCAGAAAGAATTTCTGGACATGGATCTGGTATGGAATATGTGATTGTTTAAACTTCAATTAGAGAAAAGGCAGGAGAAATCTATGTTTTCCCCTCTCAAAAATATATCTGTGCTAACTGTTATTCTCGTGTTGACATTGTATTTTCTTTGTAAGCATTGCCTCTTGCTTTTAAACATCATTCAATTGTGTGGCATATACCAGATGTTACGTTGAGTCATCAGGATGCAAGCGAGTCCTGGGGACACTGAACAGCGCACAGAGTCTGTGAGATCTGAACCCTTGGAGTTCCCAGCTGGCCGCTGTGGGATGCAATTTATCTCACCAGACCTTGGAGGTGCAACAGCTGTATAAAGCTAAGACAGGCATCGTCCTACCTCTGAAGTCGGTGAAGAGGGCACGAAAAAGAGCAATCACCTGCTCTTCTGATAAACATTCAAATAGTTGGGATGAACAATCTTCTGCAGGTGCACATTATGCTGGTTTGATTATAGTGATTTTTTTAAGTGAGGATAACTATTAGACATCTGAAGTCAGAGTAGATTAAGTTTATCGTGAGACAAAAACATTTAAATTTAAAAAATGGAGTTGGATAGTTCAAGGTTATGGCTCTGTGTCTGAAGAGTTGTAATCATATCACACAAGAAGCAGCTGTGATTTTTAACTGCAATTTTCAAATGACCACATTTGGCAGAGGGAAGCTGTATTCTTCACCTGACTTCTTCCTCAATCATTTTCTTTAACATATTAAATAATATTAATATATAAATAAAGCTACTGAAGTGCAAAAATTACCCAGAGGTGTTGATCCTGAACCCTGACAGAACCATTAGCTTTGGTACCTCTGCAGCTGAGATGTACGTGGAGTCAGAGACAGAGTGGGAACAGGACAGGAAAGTGAAAGAGATCTTCAAGGTCCCCGCTTGCCTCACTCAGGGCCAAAACAGGAGAATGAGCTGCAGGCACGCCAGTGCTGGTGAATTTAATATCCTGTCTCTCTACGTGTGGGAAGCAGACGGTGCCAGCAACAAGGGCTCGGGGAATTTTCACTGCGGGGAAACGGGACAGCAAGGGAGTAGGAAAAAAATGAAACCGGATGTTGGCTCTGGTTTAGAGAAAGATAGTGGGTGATCAGGATACAAGAAACTGATTAAAGAACCTTTTCTCTGTGGCTGTTGGTGGCTGTGATCTGTCATTACCGGCGGGGACTCAGCCCTCCCGACAGAGGTGGGACTGTGTGAGCTCTGCAGCGAGGCTGCAGCTTTGGTTTTCTCAAGCTGCTTTTAATGCAGCTTTTCCATATACCAGGGAATGCCTCGAACCCAGTGTAACACAGTGAAGTTAAGAGACCTCCTCGATTTTTGCCTCTTTTCTTAAAAGGCTTAATTCTGCAGTACTATGTAAAACAGAACTCCAGCTATCTTGAAGTGCAACTGTCTTTATCTGCCTTCAGTAGCACTTACAAGCAACTTATAAGCAACTTAGTGCCTCATTATCAAACCTGAAGCCAGAAATTTATTTGCACAGGGACAGAACGATCATGCCCAATGTCAGGTGAAGGACATTTGCTTTCATTATTTTTCCCTTGTCTCTTGTATTATTCACATATTTCCTCTTCTTTAATGTCTCTCCCCTTGATTATTAATGTATGAAGAATGCTGGCTGCACCGTTCAGAACATGACAACACCTGAGAAACCCCAAAGAAGCCAAGCATCGCTATGTGTTATTTATAGGATTTCAGGCTTCTCTATATTTCCCTCAATTGCCAGGATTTTATAATTAAGGAGAGAAAGACTACCAGCTCAGATTCAGATGGTGAAGGAAGCTCCAGAGCTCTGCATTTGACCTATTTATGCCAGAACACCTCTTTAATCACTAAAACATCCATGTTGTAGGGGGTCAGAGGCTTCCTGTATTAACAAAGTCGTGGGATTGAGTTTAACAATTTATTAATTGCTTTTGTGCATCAGACCTAGTGCTTTTTTGTGGAGAAGGTAAAATATTTAATGAATTAAAACAGTGTATTTGAGTTATTTAAGCTCAGTACAAGCCTTATAAGGACTGGCTTTTAATCGTTTTAATCGTTTTGATCATTTTGCCTGGAGAAAAGGAGGTGGGGAGGAGACCTTTCTCACTGTCTACAGCTACCTGAAAGGAGGTTGTAGTGAGGAGGGTGTTGTTCTATTTTCCCAAGTAACAAGTGATAGGATGAGAGGAAATGGCCTCAAGTTGCACCAGGGGAGGTTTAGATTGGATATTAGGAAAAATTTCTTCGCTGAAAGGTTTCTCAGGCCAGGCTGCCCAGGGAAGTGGTTGTGTCACCATCCCTGGAGGTGCTTAAAAAATGTAGAGATGAGGTTCATAGGGACATGGTTTTGTGGTAGACTTGGCAGCATTAGGTTTTCAGTTGGATTTGAGGACCTTAAAGGCCTTTTTCAATCTAAATGATTCTCTGATTCTATGGTTTAAGACTGAAAGGGCAAAAAGATGAGTGATTAATTCTGGATTTCAATGTTTTTAGCACAGAAACCCTGTTTTAGCTGTTGTCCGTCACACCTCATGGCTGGTTAGTACCAGGAAATAGTCCACAGAGGACATACAGTCAGGAGAATGTGATTGCCTTCACCATTCGGGCTTGAGGAAGTCAAACTCTGGACCTCTATTTTTTGTTTTTGTTTGAGGTTTTTTCTGTGTGAAAGTGAAGGAGAGAAGAGAGTTATCCATCTCACCACCGGAAAGTGTTTTGAAATCTTTGAATGAATAACGCTACGTGGGCAGCATTTAACCTCAGTTTGGACAGCCAGACAAAACACTGCACATCTCACAAGACCTTTCAGGGTCTTCCAGCTGAACAAATGCTCACAGCTCTGCATCTGTGGCTGAGAGCAATGACCTTTAGAGGGCTGAGCACTTTGCTTGGAAGGGCTTTTCCACAGGCATTTCCCCACTGTCTGGACCCAACTGGCCATTATGGGAATAACTCACTCCTTACTAGCTGCTGGAGAAGATGAGAGCAGCAGAGTGAGTGCAGTTACTGCTCAGTGTTTGGCTATTTTCCTGCAAAATGTATTTTCTTATAGAATACCCATAACCCCTAAATAATTTCCGTTTTGTGTTCACTAAGAAAACGGGAGTTCAACTTTTTACTAGCTCATAGCTCTCTGAAGTTAATTGTTTGGAAATTGTACTTATCTTTTATTTTTGATATTGCCATAAAAACTAGACAGAAGAATGTAAAATGTATATACAGGGCTGCGATTGCTGTCCGGTTTGTTTAAGTTAGAGAAACTCTATATTTTATAGTTGTACAAATAACTTAGAATTGTTTGGATTATGAAACTAAAGATAACGTGGAAGCTGCAAAAAGACACAACAAAAGAAAGAGTGATTAAAAAATGCTTTTCAATAGTATTTCGTTTGCCTTAAAACCAGAACTTGCTACCAGTTGTGTAAAATAGTGTCAGGTTTTACTTCTAGAGAGCCTTTGGAATCTTTCTGTTTGCTCACATTCTTAATTTTTCTTGTAATATTCTCAAACAACTTTTTTTTAGAGGAGTTTATTTATTAAATACATTCCAACAGCTTCTACTCCTAAGCAGAAATTGCATGCCAGTAATTTATGTTTACTTATTTTTCTATTTACCTGAGTTTTCTGTAAAGTAAGTACAAACTAATTGCACCGTACTTATAGAAACTTGTCATTGAGCTGTGTGATTCTTTGCTTCAGCCTTGTGGTTGTTTGGCTTTCCTAAGCTGGATGACTCTACTTCAAAACAATGCTAAGGCCCTCAACAATGAGCTCCAGCATGAAGACTGGAGGTGTCTTCTGAGTGGTGTCAAAAGTGACAGCAAACTCCAAAATGAACTCGGAAAGTTTCCACTTCACCAGATAAAGAACCAGTCCAACAACAGGTATGTGTTATGAAATATTTAATAGAACGGAGAGTAGGAGGCTCCCGGTACAGGCTTTTGGAAGATATAATTCCCTGTCTTCTTACCTCCGTGTAATAATTTTCCTCCTGCTACCACACATGCCACTAGGACACACTACGCACCATCCCATGCTGTCCAGATGGTACCTACGGCAGCTGGTCAACTGCACATCAATCAAACAGAAGGGGAAAGAGGTGCCTAAATGATACGATGCAAAAGGGGCACTGAAATGCAGTCAGTAACTGAAAGACAATTCCAATGAGTCACCCAGCCTTCCTGGTGCAGGCAACAGCAAGCTCAGTAATTCCAGAGTTTTAGTTTATTTTCTGTTACAAGGACCTGATTTCCTTGTTCATTTTAGTAGTTCCCCTCTGAGCATAAATATGTCATCTTAGGATGACTGCAGTTGTTGGCAATTTTCTATTTAAGGTCCCAACAGTGGGTGGTACATGGTATCAGTACTTACTCACTTCTATTGGAAATATGGGAACTGATATGTCCCTATGAGTGCATTTTCTCTTTTCCCAATGTCATGTGCCATTTGCACTATCAACTAACCTCTCTCTTCCATTGTCAGCCTATAGCAGGAGTCTGTGCTATGTCAGACACAACCTTGCATTTGTATGACTGAATTTATCCAGGGTCTGTCTGCATGACAGCATGTATGTCCTGCTTCTCAGACCTGAGCTCTTCTCATTCTTTATCGTTCATTAGTCCATTCTATTTTGCATGCCAAAATGATCAATGAAAATACGAAGCAAGATCAATCCTGAGACTAAGCTTTGAGAGGCACATATGGCAGCTATTCATTCATACTCTGTTTGCAGCAGGATCCTTTGCCATCACCCTTTGAGACAGCTCACTATCTATTTCAGAATTCATCTGCTATCTCCGTGTTCATCTTAACTAATTGTTTTCCGTGTGGCATAATGTCAGCTGCATTTAGAAAACCAGATAAATGAGCTCTACTACAATTCTATTGTTAAAAATCCTTTTGGTTCAAAGCAAACTTGTTACCTTGTCAAGGAAGGGTATCATTTTATTTCAGCGTGATCTATCTTTAGTAAACCTGTTTTAAACTTTGTGCTGCCTTCAGTGGGAGCAGCAAATGCAAAATGAAAAATTCAATCTTTGCTCCTTTGGAAAATATTAGATCTTTGTTCTTGCTATCATTATTACTATTACCTAAGGCATTTATTATGTTCTGTACTCTCAGATTTCGTAACTTGAAGAATTTCAATTCGGTGATCCAGCTGATTATGCTCCATCACATTTCGTGCTGTTCCTGACCTATTATCCCAGGAAAATGGATTAAGTGCAACAAGATGGAATAGAAATAATAGATGGTTTAATACTCATGGAGTTTCTACATTTTGATTTGTAATGTCAGAAACAGTTAATGATCAATGACAATCGTATTTCTAATCAGTTTGTATTTCCATTGTCACAATGAGTTACAAGAAGAAGGAAAGGCTATAACAGAAAAGCAACATTGTTTTGCCCATCAGAGTATTTTTACCATGCCTGTTGGACCTTGAAGGTAATTTCCACCCTCCTCAGGCTCACACACATGCAGAGTCTTCCTTGTGGATGAAGGCAACACAACGAAGTTCCATGGGATGTGCAGGCAGTGCTGGCCCGTGCTCAGCAGGGCTCGCTTGGTCCATGCATCTTTGCAGCCCACGGTCGCTCCCACATCACTGGGTCGAGCAGGAGGCACAGGCTGCCACGGCCCAGCCCTGCAACACCACCACGTTCCTAACATGTTTCCCATGGGGAAATAATGAAATTCACAAATGAGAGAAGAAGGGAGCAAAGAGATAATTCACGATGTGTGAGCTGAAAGGAACTAACATTTCAGACTGACCCTTACAGGAAGATTTCCCTCTCTCTCTGCCACTAACTGGAAGACTAGTGCGGTTAGTATGCACAACTGCTAACTGCCTGTGTATGCCAGTGCAAGAATTAATAACTGTTTTGCAGTTGTTCAGTTACAATGAGAAAATTAGAACCAATTGGCATTTTTGAAACAGAAACTAATTGTACACTTCAGTGAGACGACACTGATAAGTGACTGCTTCAGGCACTCAACTACTCATCTCTATTTATAGCTATATGGCTGAAGACAGAAAAAAAGGAGGGGGTGGGAGAGAAAATAAATCCCCAAAGAATCGCTATTAATTGCTTCTCAGTGTACTGACTCAACATATTCTTTACCAGAAGACAGCTTTTGACAATTTTATTTTTGTAGGATTCATCTCATCTAACTGTGTAAATCCACACTGCAGCTCTGAGCCAGCTGCCCTGCCTTGTGCTGGTGGCCAGCAGAGAGAAAGGGGCACTGCTGGCACCTGATGAGTTGTCCTGTTTCTGACACCAGCTTTAGGATGAGAGGGACTGAGCCCTAGAGTAGCAAGGGAGCCCAGAGTGATTAGCACAGATTTAGCTCTGACCTATTTTTGATGTTTACATCTAAGCAAATGAGTCACACCCAGTACCTTTTGTTTCCTTAATTTTCCATTAAAAAGAGACTATCTCGCATGATCAAAGCCAGTCTTTCTGTCAGTCCTTCCGATGTGGGAGGTGTGCAGTAATGACTGACAAGATATAAGTCATGAGTGCAAAGAGAGCTAAAAGTGGCTTTGTATAGACAGGTGTTACAGTGAACATAAGACAGCCCGGGTTGACAAATTCAGTTCAGCTCACTCAGGAATCTGTAAACACTGATATTGGCCCAAACTTCATCTGACTCTTACTGGCAATGAAGTCTTGGAAAGGCATCAATGTGTTACTGGAAACCTCTTGAGAAGCATTTCAGTACTTCTGATTCAATTCCTAACCAGGAAGTGGAGAAGGAACAGTGGAAAAAAAAAAAAAAAGTTTTAAAACCCATTAAACCCGTTAAAGCATCTGCAACACCAGCTCTGACGCTGCTGGACAGAAATGAACTGAATGTGTCTCTGGAGAGAGCAAGCAGGCTTGCCTTGCCTAGGCACACAGGCACGAGCGAGAGAGGAAAGAGGGACAGCACGGATGCCATGAAAGAGGAGGTTGTATTGCTGTCCCACTTGTAAACACAGTAGCTTTTTTACACTGTGACAGAGGACGAGTGAACTGACACAAGAGCACCAGAATTTCCCCCCCTTGCTTTTCTTCCCCTTTGGCCTCTTTGGGCTCATAGTCAGAAATCCTCAAAATATTCTGTGATCCACGAGCTGACAACTCAAGCCAGTGCAGACAGCACTGAAGCGCAGGCCAGGACTGCCCTGCAAGGCCACAGCTGTGACCAGAGCTACCTCATGGAAACCTGCAGCCACTGCAGCAACAGGAGAGAGTGAGGAGGACACCAACAACCTGCTTTTGGAGGACGTCTGTGGGTTGCTGTGCTCAGGGTGGCACCATTTCAGGCTCACACAATAACTGCCAGGTTGAGGGTGAGGACAGTGCTGCTGAACACAAGTCAAAGCAGCTGCAGAAACAAAGCCTCTTTCTGAAAATCAGCACAGAGATCAGTTCGAGTAATGGAAAACATTTTATAATAATAACAATGAAAGACTAAATTTGCAGGAATGATTCACCAAGTTTCCAGCAGCAGGGATGACAGATGCACTTCACATGCTTTGAGAGATAGAGAGGATGCGAAGGTGGCTGGAGTATTTCTTGAATTCACTTCTCACCCTGTGGGTCTACAATTTTAACAAAACAAGTCCTTTTTTTTTTTTTCCTCCTACATTCACGTAAATATTATCTGCACAAGAACGTAAACAATGGTAAAAAAGTGGAATCTGGAAGAGGGTCAACTCTTGGAGAGTGCCTGCTTTCTGAAGACACATATGTGCACACAGTCCTGCAGCTTGCAGCCTGCAACTGTAAGATCACACCAGACATGAAGAGAATAACTTTTTATGTCAGAGCAAAGAGCAAGCCAGTTATGTCTCCTAATGCTAGAAATATAATACAATGCTTCCCATGCCTTATACTGCAATTTCTATCTATATCTATATAATGCCTTCCATAAAATTAATTGTGTTTTTCCATTGTTGTTGGAAATTATAAGTGTTGATAGTGTCCCATTCCCCTTGCCTTGCTCGCAATTCCCTATCTATAGCTTTTTCACTCATGCTCAGGCTTATACTAGGAAATGTTCCCCAGAAAGAGTTCACTGCTGACCCTGTACGTGTTGTGCCTAATCAAATGCTGAGGTGTGAAATGTCCATCACAGGACAATGCTATGACGACATAGGATGGAATATATTCTCCCAGCCCTCTTGGACAACAGTAGGGAAAGTACCTCCTAACATCTTCTGGAACCTGTAACCTTAGGTAGGGCAGCGATTGCACAAGGAGGCAAATGAATGAGTTCACCCTGTTTTCACAGGGCTCTATAACTGCTTTCATTGTTAAGGAATTCTGTAGTGCTCTAAACTTGTAATTTTGAAAAGATCAATTCTATGAGGGAGGGCACTGTAGAAGGGGACTGAATGGAAATCAGATCACAATAAGAAATAAAAAAGGCAGAATGATGAGGTTAGTCTTGCTGCAGGACCCTTGTCAGCAAACGTGTGTCGGTAGCCACAAACCCATGTCCAGCTCCTCATAGTGCAGAGGTGGCTCATAGTGTAACATGACCTTTCTCAGCAGTTGCTTTAGCAATGGCTTTTTGTACATCTTTATTCCTTCTCGAGGCACCTTGAACCCTCCTGTTGTCTCCATGCTGGAGGAGTTCCAGACATCTGCATGGCTTCAGGCACAAGCTACAGCACAGCATTGCTACAACTTGGGTCTTGCAGTGCGGCCTCCAGCTCCTGTCAGCGCAGGGAGGGTGATGGAGCGTGGAGGAGGCACTGTGCAGTGCCACTGCTCTGGGGGTGCTGAGGGGTAACCAGAGGGACCCTGAGCTCAGAGGGCTGCCACCAGCAAGCAGCTTCCTCAGCTGCAGAAAAGCACTTTCCCTGGTCATCAGCAGACATCACTGCACGCTCTGGGGAAGAAAGACCACAGGAGTTGTGGCTCAGCACACTTAAACGTGCCTACAGGACAGGCTCTGCCTGGCAATGGCTGAGATCAGAATTGTGATTTATCTGGACTAAGAATGAAACTGTCACACAAAGACACTGTCCTGGACTGACCACCTACTTAGGAAAATGCTTTCATGCAAACAATGCAGTTCCTTCAAAGAGAGAAAATGCTCTTTCTTCTTTCTGTTTCATCTGGAGCTCTGTTCCCAAGGCAGTGAAGGAGAAACAAAGTTGACTGTTTTTCAGAAGATTATAATGACCTGACACAAGATGCATTTATTCAAGAAGCACTGTTGAGAGGAATCAGTCCAGCTCCAGGGAGACCATGAAGCTACACCTCTTTGCAATAGCTGAGGGTCCAGCATGCAGTGCCAAACACTTCGGTGTACAGCACAGAATAGTCACTTCTCGCAGGAAACACCGTGAAAATCGCAAAAATGTTCTCATCAACAGATGGAAAAAGCACAACTGACAGAATATGCCACATAGCCTACAAGGTCAGACAGAATTTTTGGTACTGTTTCAACCTCTACTAAGCTACTGCAAGAGTGTGAGATGTGTTATTTGGTGCTGACCTGTAGAAATCTGATGTTACTGTAAACAACAGAAAAGATCTGAGAGAGAAGAAAGTAAAATATTTTAATTAAGACTCAGAAAACTCCTGTTGACTATTATGTGTAGCCATAGTGCTAGTCAACATTAGGATCTATTTTTCACTTTTTGAAGACAGTTGTTTTTATTAACACAGGCATATGCAATAATAAATAACTGTTTAAAAGCATTTAATGTAAAATCAGGCCTCATAAAGCAGCACAAAGAAGCCTTGAAGTTTGTAGAGTATGTAAATTGGTAGTAGCTCATTGCACTTTTTTCTTCATTTAGGCAACAGTCTAGTGTGCAAGAATTCAATGCAGTGCATGATTCTGATTATAAAGTAGTAATTTCCCTCATTACCACATATAAACACTTAAATACCCTACAGGTATTTAATTTTTTTTATCCTGGATGAACTTTTCTTAGGATTACGTACCTCACCCACAGTTTAATTCTAGAAAAAATATTTACTGTAAAAGACATTTGCTGAAAGGCATTTTTTTCATGGCCTGCTTGGTAGCAGGTGAACAGCCATCAGTATCAGCTGGAACAAAGGCAGAGGACCTGTAGCTCAGCATCCACCACATCTGATGACAGCCTGGCTGGGAGAAAGGGCACATCCTCGTGGCTCAGAGTTTCTGCTCCATGTCAAGCTCCTCATAAGAAAATCCTTAGAATCCACCTGCTAAAGTCTTTGGTCTAAGAAGCATGCTTATAAAGGCCTCTGACTTTGAGGTCTGCTTTCTGGGACTAAATCGTATTATTTCATCCTCTGAAGGAAAGCTGACATTAGTGGGACTTGGTGGGTACATTAAAGGACAGAGTTTGACCCAGTGACATAAGAAAAAAATAAAAGAGATAGGATTTGAAGGTTCAAGTCCACATTACTACTCGACAAACTGAAAGGAACTAATCATTGCCTTATACAGAAAAACAAACATTAGAACATTTTGTCTGTAAAACCTATAAATCCACATCCACAAGTGCGTGCCTTATATTGAGGACTTACATTGTAATAGTTCAGTAGTCAGTCAGTCCTTCAGTACATGGTAGCTTGGACAGGTCAGGAGGGAAGGAGAGGTGTACCCTCACTCCCTAAAACTTTGTTAGAGATGGCAGATCTTATTTACAGCTGCTTAGAACTTTTACTTTTTAACCATCTTTAAGCACTGAATAAAATCATGCTGAGTGTCTGGCTCTGCCTGATTTTCTAGGAGAAACTTTCAGCAAAAGTAGTTCTGGTTCCAAGAATGAGGTTAGGGGGGAGAAAAAGAAATATTGTTTTCTCCATGTGGGCCCAGGAGGGACTAGTTCAGATGGGGACTGGGAGGCTCAGCAATGCAAACTGCTCCGACTGCCAGCTCTGCAACTTTAAAGCCCCAGCATGTGAGAGCATACTGGATAAAGAAGTCCTTCCCACGACTCCCGCTGCCGGCTGTATCACTTCTGACTAATGAGAGACAGAAGCAGAAGAGGAGGAAGACAAGTGGCAGGAGACGGCAGCAAAGGTGCCACAGATAAATGGGGGGGAAGGATGAAAGGGGAGCGCTAGTCTGTAAGACACTTTCACCAGCACAGGACCCGAGACCTGAGCCTCAACAGTCTGCTGTCAGCAAATACCTGTGAAACCGCGGGTAAAAACACTGTGGCAGTCCTTTCAGGAGATGGCTCGAACAGCGTGCTATTGCCATCGGTTACTTCAGATCACCCACTTCCAGAAACGTGGAGTTTTTATCCCTCTTGAGATGGCCAGGACAGTGACTTGGACATTTTTAGTTTTGTGTTTTTTAAAAAGGGAAAAAATTAAATTAGATTGTTGTTAAAAGGACACCGAGATTGCCACGTCAAACACTGAAAAGAGGAAATGCCAGAGTCAGGCTGTGTGATGCACCTGCCTTTGGTCTCCTGGTATCCATGTAAGAGGACAGGGCTCCAAAAGAAGTAATTACATGCTCATTTTTCTGTGGGCTCCCTGACTTATTCAGAGCAGAGAATGGGCATTGCTCAGAGTATGAAAGCTGGTGAGTGGATAAGGCATTGTGAAGGATCGCGTCATCCAGATGTGGAAAATGTGTTCTGGGCCACAAAAGGTGCTGCAGGACGGTTTCAGTCCATGGTTCTCATTTTCCATGTCAGGGTTTCCATTAGTCACAAACGCTTTCCACTGCAAACAAAATCACAAAGAGCTGCTTTTTTGATATATAAAATGCTATCATAATGTTAATGATAACATTAAATGGTCCCTAAGGTTTTGTAGGGAGAGGTGAAGTTTTTATGAGATTAAAGGAGAGAGATGGCAAAAAAAGCCCTCCCAAATTTTCAGAAATGCAAATACATGGGGCCTAGCGTAGGAACCACAGAAAGGAAGTACAGTTGTAGACTTAATGGGAAGAAAACAAACACAGCAATCATACTGTTAAAGTTTGTCATGAGAAACATTTTCAAAGAGGCCAGGTTAAAATCAAACCAAGCCATATTTGGCATTGTTTTGAAGTGTTGAACATTTGGCCTTACAGGCATGTAATTTAGAGATTGGCATGTTAAAGTTTGGTGTGTGGAAATACCAGAGTAGGATACAGAATCCTCTACCCTCCATTCAATCGTTTTTTTGAATTCAGGTCAGGTTATACTGATTGAAAGCCAGTCATTAACTCCGTCCAGTTTTGGTAGATGTACAGAAATCAGCTTCAGCTGAAAGTAGATTTTCTACTTAAGAGGCAACGAGCAGTTGGAAGCTGCAGACTGCTTTTACCTAGCATTTGAAAGACAGCTCTGTCTGACGAAAATCAAAAAGCTTTGGTAACAGAAGAAAAAGAAAAGCTTAGCTATTGGCTCTACTGTTTGGTTAAATAAACCACATTTTCCAATGCTTTTGTTCCAGCATTGTGCTGAAGTTAATTTAATATTTTATTATTGCAGAGGAAGTGCAAGAATCAGGAGAAAATGCCAGTGAAGAGGCAAAATAAGGGAACGTAAACATCTTCCTTGTAAATATCTTCAAAGTATAGAGCCACACAAAAGCTGGAACTTACAAGTCAGTCAACCATATTACTAAATTCAAAGAGTCCAGACATTTTGCAGCTTCCTTATCACACAGTTTACAAAGGAGAGCACTTAAGCTGTTTCCCAAAGGCATAAATGTAACACCCAAAGTAATGAGGAGTCTTCTTCTAGAACCTGTTCCAAGCTTTCGTACCTGGATCTAGAAAAACTGAGCACAGAAAAGAGAGTAAATGCAGGCAAACCAAACAGAAAAACAAACAAGCAAACAAACAAACAAATGAACAACAACTTACAATCCACAGGCTATATGTTTTACTCTCCATACCTTGCTTCTCTGATTCAAATACTGTCAATACCCAGCCAGTATGTGTGGGCTTCCATTCAAATAAAAGAACATTTCAAGCAAAGCAGCCCTGGGTGTTGCAGGTACTCTCCTTGCTAGTGTTATTTCTACAGTTGTGGTAGCTACCATTTTAGCATTGAAGTTTTCTAGGCTTAGAGTAATTTCATCAGCTCTCTAGAGCTTGACAAAGAAAAGGAGACGTAAAATCAGAAAGCAATCAATCACCTTTTACTAACACTTTCACTAAAAAACACTAGTAAGGTATGTTTTTCAATTTTTAATTGGGACTTTTCCAAAAAAAAGTAAAAAACCCCAAAAAACAACACCCCTCCCCCATTAAACCACTAAATATGCTTTCCCAGGAAACATATTAATTTGTAAGGCTTGTGTTCTCTCTGCAGCTGATATTCTCTTTAATCAAAAATACTGAACAGAATCAAAGAAAAAATGCTGATTTATATTTTATTGCTCATGTTTTATCTTTCTCACTTGCATAAAAGACCTGTTTTCTGCACTTTTAACAGATCTTAATTTGAATATGTTAACACAAACATTTGTATGCCTATTGTACATACAAATATTTTGTATAAGTATATAACAATGCATGCACATATATGCATGCATATAAATATGCAGATATACAAATTTCAATTATTTTTAAAAATACATCAAAGAAAATCACTATTGTTATCCACCAGCTGTGACCAGAACAGTCTCTTTGACATGCTGCATTTAATGAGACATTATGTTAGCATTTCTCGCTCTCTGTATTTCTCTGAAAAAGAAAAATCTATGTTAAAATCAGTAAGGGAATTATGTAAATAAAGTACCAGCCCTGATGAAACAGCAATTATATATCTCAGCAGCTGCGTACGTCCGTTTATGAGAGATGATTAACTAGCAAATTGTTTGCATTTTTGTTTTATGGAGCATTTGGCAATCTAACTATTAGCTACGAAGGTTTAGCCAAAAGTCATTAAAATGCTTAGACTAGTATAGATCACAGCTGGTGCTGTTTTAGCAAACTTATAAAACACCAATAAAGAAGAACTACCTTAAAGAAAAGGACAACATCCCCAGTGGGGTGGCTTTGTTATGTGACCAGTTACCACACTGGGCACCTAATCCACCCGGTCAGTGCTTTGCGAGGACTCAGGTTCTGGGTTCTTCTTCTCTTAGAGGATGATTTGAACCTTAACACCTATGTTACCAAAGCTGCCTTATCCATTCGTCCTTCCGATAATCTACAAGGAAGGATAGATTTGCATCAGAATACAGGTACAAATTTGGGAAAGCCTCTAGAGCTTCACAGGTAGATCTTTGCTGTTGGACGCTTGGGTTCCAAATCTGCTTTGATGGATATCTAACATAAACAGCACAGTTACAAGTAGCACACTGGGACTGGGATCACAGAGTGATATACAATTCTTGTCTCTCTTTTAGCTAGTGAATGTGCAATTTTTAGAAGAAAGGAAGACCCCCACCAAAAGAGCGGGGAATCTATGGCAATATGGGTTTAAATCTGCTCAGAAATGAACCTGTGTCTTGTTTCCTGCAGTTTGGGTAAATGCACTGACACCTGAGCCGTGGGAAAGAAGAGCAGAAAGATAACCTCCTCCAAGTGTGGCTGGAGTGGTTGAAGACATCATCTTACCACTGTCATGCCCCAGAGATTACTTACACTATCATTGAGCCAGCAGAATATAATTGTGAGTTGTTGCTTTTTGTGTTCAGTGCCAAATGAAGATATTCGAGCTGTAAAAGCAAACTTAGCACTAAAACAGATGAGGGCTTTTGTGTGTCCTCATTCACTATGTGCTGTAGCAAGCAGCAACCATCAGCTCCAGCTACCTGGAAAGTGTGTGGGTTGTAGGTATGTCCAGGTTCTGGAAAACACCTCATAACTGAAGTGCGCATGAGTACTCATTTGGGGGGTTAAAACTTCTCTGAAAGCTTTTTTTTCTTTTTTTTTTTAAATTCAGGGAGACAATAAATATTTCAGTTCTGCTATTACTCCATTATTTGCATGAGAACAGGTATAATATAAAAAGGGATAGTTTGGACCTTTATATTGTGACAGGCAGCAGAAAGCTGTATAGTTCAAGGAGGAAATTGCACTACATAAGACAATTTGCATCAGTGAGTCCTGGCTTGTGTTTTAAGTCACACACATGTCCCGTACTTTGCTGCAAGAGAGGAGCTGATGTCCCTCTGTGGACCCTGCAGGCCTCCGTCTTCTCTCATCCCCAGCTCCTGCCCATGGGCCCACTTGCAGAGTCACTTTCTCCAAGCACTACACAGCAAACACAGCCCCTGTTTGCAGACACGCTCTGCTCCATAGCATGGATGAGCTGATGTAAGGACCAGGGGTTTCCCCACATTCCTCCCACGAGTGGCTGCCCTGTACATGGGCACGGTCAAACCCAGAGCAAACACTGACCTGCTGGTGCTAGTACCCAGAGATCATACAGCTCTAGATTTCAATTACAGACACAATGCTTATGTGTTATTCAGTGGAGGAAGAAAAGCGTCAGCGTAAGCCCACATGTAGCTGCAGCTGTGCTGCTGTGCAGATAGATGTGTGTACATTACAGCTGCACCCTGCCCGCTTCTCCTCGCCACCTGCGTGTCTCTCCTCTGCTCCCACCCTGCCCTCGCAGACCCTCCCTTACTTCTTCCCACCCAAAAGGAGCCATCTGAGCTCAAACTCTGCAAGTATTAAACTTATAAACGTAATTTTGGAGGTTTGAGGCAAAACAGAGATGAGGTCCTGCTCCCAAAGCCATACTGATTCACCAAGCTAAGAGTAGTATGAGCCCGTATCCGCTTCATTTTGCTGTGAAAGTAAGCAGAGGAGTTTAAAGAGCAATTTGCACCTGGCCAAAAGTCCACTGGTTTTGTTTCCTTGAAATTCCAAATGCAAACCACATTTTTCCCTTGTTCTTGTTAAGTTGCTTTATCAGCGACCTTGCTAGCGTCAGAGTTAACCTAGAAGATTCATGAGGAATTAGAGAAATACGTTGCTTGCTTTATTTGTGAAGCATACTTTCCAGGAACAGTATTTCTTTCTGTTCCCTCATCTCAAATTTCCTCCCAGCCTGTTGCTATGCTGGCGCTGTGTGTATTCACTTAGTTTACACCATACGCTGCTTATGACATGGAGGTATTATTTGTATTCCTCTATAATGTAGTTTTGTCACTACGGACATAGCAACCCACACAAATGATCTTCATTACAGAAGGCTAACAGAGTAGATGAGTAATTCATCCAGACAATCATTGACTCACCAGTGAGGTGGGTGCTATGCTTTGGAGATCAGCTATAATTTATCCCAGCAAACTTGACGATGCATGGCTGTCGTTGACGAAAAATGGAAAAAACTTGAGACACAGCACGCAGCCTGTTATGGGATCTTAATTTTTTTTCTATAGGTGAAAACAATAATTTCTCCTTTTGCTGTGGGGCTTTCTGTGTGAGTTATCAGGTGAGATGTCTATTTTGCAATGGTGCTGCAGGGTTGGAAAGTGCTGTGGGATACCCTGCCATACAGATTCATCTGAATTATCAGATGAATCAAGTTCAGCCTTTCCCACTTTCTCATTTTTCCTAAGTCAATGCACAAGATGATGGTGATCCCAGCAGGAAAAATGCAGGGCAAAAATCTACTTGAAGAGTTGCCTTCCTAAATTAAGCAAGATAAAGAGGTGACCTGAATTTGTTTGCTTGTCTTTAAATAAAGAACTCATGAAATCTTAAAAGGTAGCTTTTGACTGTAAACAATGACTTTGCCTGTTTAATGCATCTTGAAAGACTTACCCTACCTCCCTCTGCCTCCGGCTGACAGAGAGGCTTCCCAGGGAATACATGCAGGGATGTTGCCTTGCTCAGGTTCTGAGCTCGCGGTGGCTTAAATAAAAGTTTCTAGCCTATCTGGCTGGAAAGAAAACACAGATATAAAAGCACAACAGTATTGCCGGTGCACAGAGGAGGTGAGAGGAGCTGCTGGTGTCTCAGCTCCTTCACCAACTTCCTAGCAGACACTGCTGGCCCCGCTGCTCACTCCATCTCCAATCCACGCATAGGCTGCTGTTTTGACAGACGTTGCTATCACTGGCACCAAAGATAACATGAACTGATGGTCTAAATTCAAGAGAGAGCCTTAAAATCTTGTTGTTTCAAAATGGCATATTTTTATGCTTTTTATTTGCCTTCTGGGTTTGCATTTCTGCAGTCATGCCAGTGATCACAATCATGAAGCCTACATTTTTTTTCCTAAAATGGGACCTCAGGCTGCCATTAATAGCTTCTTTCCACAGATGAAGCTCTAAGAAAAATATCAGACATTTTAAGACTCATAATAAAATGTAAACAATTGCCAACATTTTATGTCATTGGCTCCCTTGCAGTCCTCATCTTCTCCTGCCTCAAAAAAACAATTCATCCATGTCAGATAAGAGAGCCAGAACACGATATCCATCCAAAATTGGAGTGCAGAAACACATTTTGCATCTCAGACCAATCCCATCTCACCATCTTCAATAACAGCTCCATTTTAGAACACTGGAGAGTAGAAAAATAAAAGTAAATGGCAATATTTTCTTCTGATTAAAAATTGCAAACAAGGCTCCAAATGTAGTTTTATTTTGAAAGAGCCTCCTTTGATGCACTCTAAAGCTTTAGAAATTACTCCGCCATAGACTTAACAGTAGTCCTATTGAGTGAGGTGTAAGATACTGAATAAATCATTTTGATTTGACTTGGAAATATGGTTGAGGTCTTTAGTTATTACTACAATAGAAATAAAAAATCTTCCTGGTTTTGAGAATTTTGTTTTGATTTTTTAATTTTGTTTTTAATGAAAGGTTATTTTTTCAATGAGAGATTAGCTTTAACCTGAAATTACAAAAAAAAAAATGAAAGCAATTATCTGAATTTTCTCTGAAAGTTCAAAAATAATTATTTAACTGGTTACATTCTTATGTGAAGAAGTCTTTTTAAGTGTTTCTGTTTGTATCTATATATATGCTTGAATTGATCCTGTTTGCCAGTTTATTCTGAAAATAAGAAAAATAAAATGCCCCTTTATTTACTGTTATGATGGGAATGCTGTGGAGCTGCAACTGAAAATGGGAGTCCCGCTGCAGTAGTCACTGTAAGAGAAAAGTCTGTTCCTGCTCCAGGAGACATACAGACCTAGATGTCAGTTAGAGGAGAGAGAAGTGAGTCAAGGTGGTGAGGTCACATTAAAAAACACAGTTTAGCAGAAAAACAGGCGTCTCAGCCTGCCACAAGAGCCTTTTTTCAGGATGACGCAATTTCTATTAAATGGCTTGAAATTACATTGTTACCCAATATTGCTCATACTCCAAAATATTGACATGTGTGGTGTTACGTAATTTTCCCAATACGAAATATTAAAAAATAATTACGATGCCTCAAAATACTGTGACTTGTAACGGTGGATACAAGTGCTATGGTTTCAAAGATTTCAAACATTTGAAAGAACATTTGCAGACCTTTTATGAAATATCTGTCCTTGAGTATAGAAGACAGTCCCCTCTTCTTTACAATTAACTGAATATCATATGTACATCACCATAAAACTTTGAAAGGATTGGGATCAACTTGTTGTTTGACAAAGCTAAAGCAAGAATGGTAATCAATCCCTTGGCAATGGAAATTTTAAATTTAAAATAAGCTTTAACAAAGCCTTTGAACCTTCAGACACTTTATCCTTAAGAAATTAATGGGTCCCTGAAGAAGTCTTATTTCCTTTTCTGTTTCAGTTATATATACTTCAATTACATTAATCAACAATGCAACAAAATAACCGATAGAGACCAACTTCCTGGAAAAAAATCCTCCTGATGCCTCTTTGCCACTTCTCTGTTTTTCCCCCCCTTTTTGCATTTAAAACTACTCAGGGTTCTACAGAAAAATTGTACTTTTTGGTTTTTAAGCTGTTTATTCCAGTTTCGATTTGCCATTGTAAGACCTCCCTCTACCCCTGACCTATTCCCCTCTGCAGCAATTTGTGTTGACTGCAGCAACAGCTACAGATGAAAGTGGCCCTATGAGAGAGGTTTCCTTCTGCTGAACCTGGAATAGCACCGATGAGTCCTTCAAATGCTTCTCTCTTTTAAAGGCAATTGGAACTTTATGGAACATTTTCTTTTTCCTCTTAGGAACAATTACCGTTGTCGTCCCCAAGCTGCCATGCCAGCCTCTGCCTTTGGGCAAAAATGAATATATTTTTCAAGTTTCACTACATCAAAAACTCCTGGAAGTGACCTTCCTTGTTACAGGTATAGATTGTGGCTGCCTTTATTGTGTCTACTCTTAAATCCCATCATAGTTATAGTTTCAGTCTAGCTCGGCTTCTCCCAAACATGAAAAGTGAGTCTGTGTGAACTGTTGACACTGTTTTCCCCTCTTGGTTCCTTTGCTCTTCTTAAAAACCAAGAGCCTAAAAATAAATGTCTTCTGTCTGGTGTCTCCTCACAGGACTTTGTAAGGGGCTCACATCCACCATCGAGCATCATTTTGTCATTCCTGTGATATTTAGCTGATCTTTCTTGCTAGCATTACCTGGAAGCACCACTGCGTAGAAGCAGAGTGTCTGTTAGTATTTGTATTATAAATGGCCTACTTAGGGGGTTTATATAACTCAGAGGTAAGAATTTGCTTTTGGCTGAAAGTCATTAACTCTCAGCCAAAAAGCAGATCTTTGTTTAATTTGACATAAATAAAACTGATCTGCTGTGGCAGTTGTATTTATACTGAGGGACAGGCTCTTGTATTTAGATCAGTTTATCCAGATAACACGTGAGGATTGCAGTGCTGGCAGAAAGACCATGGTGCTGGGTCAAAATTCTTGTGTCGTCCAATGCAGAAGGGTGAGGAGGTAACTCTGATGTGCAGTGAGACAGACAGACACCGTATACCTCCCACATGGTCCTCCATAGGATGCAAGACGGCCCAAAAAGTGAGGAGATGTGTTCAAGGCAGTAAAGGGAAATTTGACCTCTTCCTTGCACACCATATAGAAATACCTCTTAGTTGTTTGCAATTGTAGATAACTAGCTGATGAGGAGGACTGATCACTCGACAATAAGGCACAGCATAGCTACTGAACTTTGAATGACAGTTTCAGTCCTGACTTTCCTGGGTACCATTGTCTTGAAGTCAAGGGACGGCAGAGAGAGAGAAAGAGAGAGATCTGTCCTGTACACTTGTACAGTTTTGACCATTTTGAAATGGCCCAATTTATCTGAATTTGATTCTTCCATACTCAGATTTCTCATGTTGCTACGTTTCTGCTTTCCTCTGCAATTACCTTGCATAATTTGCTTCGTAAGTGTCTGCAAATGTTGTGTCTTTACTGAATTTGCCTTACATAATGCACCAGGCACATACATTTACTTCTTAAACCATGATGAAGAGAACTGTTAATGAAGACGATTAAGTTAGTTCATTAAAGTCATCCCAAAGTAACATTAACAAACTGGTTGTGAAGTGAAATATCTGGGGTTTTTTTCCAAGGAAATTGAAGAAACAGTTTGTGGTTGAAAATAATTATGGATATGGGTGTGTTTTGTATGATGTGGATATTTAATTGCTGCATTAAAGGCACTGACTCTTTTTTAAAGTGCTATTATTTATAATAAACTTCTGCATGTCCAAAACTGGCTACAGCCATCTTAAAAACTGTAGACAAGAGGCGTAAGATGAAACCCTGAAATTCACACCACTTCCAAAGTGTAGCAATACTAAGACGACTGCTGATGCTGGTTTTCCCAAGCTCTTTTAATTACTGTAGCATTATAAATATTCAAATAAACTTCTTGGGCTCATTTTTCTGCCCTAGTATAACATTTCTGATGTTTTAGTGAGGACCCCAGCTTGATTTATAAGTGGAAATCAGTGGTTATCTAAGAGTAACCCATTTCTGTTTTCTGTACCCATTTCTGTCTGTAGGAAATAAGCTTTGAAGTAAACATATAATGGAGAACTGCACGGGCAACATAAACCCTAATGGCTGGAAGGTCAAGTGCTGGGAAGACCTAGACTTGCTTGATGATATTAAGTTACTGCCTGATGTTTTCCAGAAATCTATAGAAAGAGGTAGACAAAGCAGAAAAAAAAGCATTTGGTGAGCAGGACTCACAGCATTTATGGCAAAGAAACATTCTGAAGCATCAACATCATGACAGACTGCACAAACATTGAGAAACAAGATCAGTTTATGTCTCTGGACATAATAGCAAGCAGAAACTTGAAAGAGACAGCGTCAAGTCTCGAAAGGTACCCACCAATAATGACTTTTCCCACTGTATGACATCCAAGTTGCACAGCACCTGTATGAGACAGAGATCTTGATCCATCACAGCCATAGCGCACAGGAGGAGCTTTGCAGTGGCAGATCTGCTGAAACGTTCAATAGAAATTAGATGTCTTTGATAGCAAAATCATGAGTGAGCAAATGGGGCCCAGAAAGCCTTTGGGAAGAGCCACCAGAAGAGAGAGCTGTGCAGGCTGTTCCTGTGCCTTGCGACAGAAGGAAGATAACACAGGGCAGAAGACAGATCTTTGTGCCTGTGGCCCTGCCTGGGTTTGAAAAAAAGTAGTATTAACCTGTCCGGGAGGTGAATTACAGGCAATTCAAAAGCCCATAGCGCATTCACTCATCCCGGGCATTACAGGATGGTTTGCTAGATCTCACCGCAGACTTGAGACCAGATTCTGACCACTGCAGCTTTCTGGGACTTTGATGCAATAATTTACAGGACAGATTTACAGGGCAGTGAAACGAGTAATTTAACATCTTTTCTTTTCCCTCTGCTACCTGACTGACATTGCCCCACTTCTCCAGTTCAACTGAGGCTCAGTCCATCACTGATTTATATGTATATAAATCAAGAATGAGATCAGAAGTAGACCCTTTGTATAAAAGAAAGATCTGTTGTTATAACTTGAACAATAACAGTAATTATTAATAGGTTTATCCCCAAACCTGATGTACAGAGTACAATAATATTGTGAAATACAGATTTGAGACCTAAATTTTGTGGGTTACATTATCAAACCTTGCAGAGAAATAAGAGTCTTAAAAGAAAGGACAATGGTCGTTTAAGCTACTTTGACAGTTCCTCTAACCCAGTACAAAGCACTGGAATGGTCAAAGAATGTGATTTGATCTGTTTTCTCCTCTGTAAAAGATTTTATTTTAAAAAGGAACAAACCCTTTCCTTTCCCCACCCCAAATCATCTGTTTTTTTCTGATATTGACAGTTATGCTAGTGTGCATTTCCCCTTTCTCCCATGTTTTCCCCAGACTACCTACCACTCAGCAATTTTTCAACATGGTTTCAGGTATGCGGCAGAGAGAAGAAAAAAGAACTGTAACTGCTTCGGACTTTATTTATTTATCTACTGAAGTAGTGAAACTGTGCATCAACCAACTATGAACAGCATGGCATCAGAATTAAGAAAATGCAAAAAAGCAAAAAGGCATGGAGGGAAAAAATCAGAATGGCTGGAGCAGCCAGGCCATATGGTGTTAGGCTACACAACCTACAGTCCAGAGCCTTCCACCCCTGCACTGCTGACCCTGCCCTTCCCCTGGTGTTTCTCACTCCAGCTGCTGACCTTCGTGGTTCTCACCCTGCCCAGGTCCTGCTGTGGTGACAAGGCGTTCAGCTTGTGACAGGGGGGTTACATTACCTCCCAGGTAAGATAAATACATATCCTCCCAGGATATCAGCCAAGAAGCGTGTTTAACGTGCCTGCTGCCATAACCCAGGGGAATCCAAAGTGGTTCCTCTGTCTTTGGGGTTCAGCTCAATCACCCTGGCAGGTATTGTTTGCCTGCAGGAGTCAGGGTCTGAAAGTGAACCCACTTTCCTGGGAATTAGGGCAGTCGAAGCCCAGTCAGAAGTTCCTAGTTGCCTTGAAACATTTTCCCACAGCAGAGGAGAGGTTGCCAATCTTAAGGACTACACGAATGCTAGTTAATTAGGCATGACAAGTGCTACACTAGAGCCCTACCATGCCATTCTCTGTACTGGGTAATTACTAGCACCTTTCTTGCCAAATATCCCTTTCCAGACAATGATTGGCCATACTTTAGGTCTGTAAGAGGGGCCAAGGTCTATTCCTAGCAGGTATGATGAAAGAGGCCCTCCTGTTTGAGGTAAAACAGATCGGGCATGTGGACACGAGTTACTGGGTCTCAGACCCCACTACTTGGCCCTCTTACATTTCACTCACTAGTACAAACGTAGCCAGAATATTAGTAACAGAGGACTAGTATATGGTGGAAAAATAACCATTTTAAAATCATTGGGATTACTATAGGAGAGTTCTATGTCATGTAACATAACGCTGTCATTGACAGTGCATCATTTATCTCTTCTTTGCATTTTCTTCTTCTTTATTTAAATATAGATGCAAGTTCAAAATTAAGTAATAAGATAGTGCTTATGAGATAATATGCTGCAACTAGCCCCATTTGTGGTCATGCTGCAACCCAGTAACAAAGTGCTTCGGCTTGAACCACCAAAGCGGCAAGGGCACCTACATGGTCATCTGGCACCCTTCAGGTCACCAGCGCTTGATCAGGTGATCTCGCGGGGTCTTGATAGATTTCAACTCTCTCTTCTGTTCTAAATTTCACCCTGGGGTATGTAGGTCAGGTGTGTGCAATACACCTGGTACAGCAAAACGACTGAAAAAAATGGGGCTTGTGGATCTCATCGTCTCTTGGCTGGTACTGGGACAGCTGTGAACAGGGACACGGGGAGCACGGCACTTGCTTCAAACTGGAGTGACTTTCCCCCAGGTTAGGACTCTGATCCTGCTGAATCTCACCAACAATAACCCAAACAAAATAGAGTCACTATTTAGACACCATGAACGTGACTAAAGAAACTCCACAACTTTACTTGACAAATTGGCACACGGATTTTTTGGGGGGAGCAGGGCAGAGCTCATGTACTCTGCTTTCTGAGAAGAAAATCCACACTACTGCAAAAAAAAAATTCTACCACTAGTTTAAAAAAGTTACAGCGCTATTCTGGAAGGGCACATGTTATATAATGTTGCACAGCAGAAGTACAGCTAAGTCAACTTTAAATAGTAACCATTTCAAATAGTGTCTTCACAGATCATTTTTAGAGTGTTATTTTCACAGCAATAATGTCTGCATTCATAATTACAATAGCAAGTTCAAGGCTTCTTGAAAATGGGGACGAAAAGATAGAATAAAAGATTGCATGTGGGGAAATGAGATTGAGAGAGTTACTCAAGCACTGAAGTAATAATATATTCTTATATTAATCTGAATAATTTCCTAGTTCCTATCTTAATATGTAGAATAGGGAATTCTGTGCCCCTAATGTACTGGTTTGGTCAGAAAAATCGTGCATGCTGTTTTATACAAAACACTGAAACAGACAGAACCAATTTCCATTAACGTTCACATTTCCCCCCCAAAGCATCTACTTATCATTAATGTAACTGTTCTACATTGTCCTCTTATTGTCCTGGATATGAATAAACCATTAGCCTTATTTTATTAATGAGGCCTAGCTAACAATATTCCCAAACTGGCTGTGCTCTCATATCTTGGAGTATTACAGACAGGTGCATGCTGTACTTCCATTCTTGTACCAGGGAAGTCTGGAAGCTGCAGTGAGGTGATTATGTAGCATTCATTGACAAATGAGACCTGTTCTGGGGAAAGCTGGAAGGAAAAAGTCAACTTCAGTTTCTGATTTATTTTTTCTCAAGCACTAGAAACTTTTTGCTGATTTCACAGGTTAGACTTTGCATTTACAGTAGATAGCACCTTTTATCTTAAGTATTATAATGAAGAGCCTTAAGCATCCTTGAGCACTAATAGGTATTCCTGGACCCTGTTACAGACGACGGGTGTTGGGAGCTGCTGCAACTTGACACATGGGGATCAGCAGCGGTAGAAGAGCTCTGCACCAGTGCTGGGAGCGCCTGTGGTTTCCCATGGGCGATGGGAGTGCTGCAGGATCTTTCCATGCCCTCCTTACCCCTTCTCCCACGCTGGGCATTAAACTCTCCGGGTGGTAGAGGGGCAGGCAGGTGTGCATAACCTCCTCCTGGCTGCAGAGCTGGGCAAAGGTGCTCTGGTCCGAAAACTGCACAGATATGCACTTTAGCAGGCGCAGTGCTGGACTTATCTGACTACATGAATCTGGAGCTAATGCTTTTTCTGGGCCACAGGCATGGTATTAAAAGCTTGCATACACCTGTATTTGCCCATGGAGACATATCATGGGTGCCTAACAAAAGGGTCAACTTCCTTCTCTTTCAGATCAGTCATAAGATGTGAGCAAAGGAATGCCAGGCATCAGTGCTATAATGGCACCTGGATTTGTTCTTTCAAGTTATATTATTTCCTTCTCTTGTTAACCACCATCCACGGCTGACTACCCAATGGCCAGTCCTGGCAAATGGGACACTGGCGTGCCTCCTTGGCTGTCCCACTCCCCACTTAGTCCCAGCATCTGTGCACACAACAAGAGTACGAGAAATGAGTTTGCTGGCAACACACAAAAGGGGTGGAACCCCCTTCCTCAGTCCTGTTGCAGGCAGACCTGTGCCTTATGGCATTTTTATTCATTTTCGTCACTGCTTTGTTTAAGGGATCTCTTATGGTGCAGGTTGCGAGCAGGAAGTGAAGGGAAGTGTATGATAACACAATTAGGAGAAGCAGGTAATGGAAAGGGAGTGAGGGAAGGAAAGACGCCAAAGAGGAAAGAGTAAAAGATGAGAACTGTGGTGGGTAGAAGACTGAAACTGATTCAGAAAATATATTACCAGGACAGCTGCTGCACAGACCGCAAAACCCAACAAGTAAACAATAATAAACTAGAATTCGAGTTAAACTTCAGACTAAATGGAAAGCCAGGGGTCATGTATTAACATCTACACTGCTGCACTTGCCTCTGAAGTTTCTCCACTTGAACTCAATAACAGGCATTTCCTAAAATATTTAATTTTGTCCTTTGACCTCCAAATTGACTTACCACAATATCTGCTCCACCTGATGGGATAGAGAGGACACATCATCACAGTTGCATGGACGAATTTCTCTCCAGCTTTTACTTCCAGCTCTCCGTGTGTGCTTGTGTCACTTGTTGACCTGAGAACAAAGAGCTTTTGGTATATATTTCCTGCCTTTTCACTATGTTTTGTAAAATTACCGTTGCTGCTATTTACTTGAGCTATGGTGATACACACTCACAGGGGATCTTTCTTGTCTGTCTCACATTATGTACCTTATTCCCATAACAAACAACTGGTCCCTCTTGCATTTCTCACTCCACTAATCCAGACACTCTTGAGAATGGTACTATATAAATACCTAGATAGATAAATCAGCAAGATTTTTCTTTGCTCCATACTCTGATAGGAAGGAATCTGGGGATTGTGCATTCCTCAGTAGTCTCTCCTTGTTTTTATAATAAAGTGTCTTTTCTACCACTCCAGCAAGAGATGATGAGAGGTATCTGGTGCCAATGAACTCTTGTACTTGCTTAGAATACTAGAGCGCTATTGTTTTTAATATTTAAAGCTGCAATGTTTCCATGTAACTGGGGAAATAGCTTTTTGTGTTTAAATATTTCATGGCTTGTTGGAGTCCAAGAACAAGAAGAATTTCTTCAGTATGTCAGAGGCCCACCCTGACTGAAAAGTTTTTTGTTAACCCTTGAATGTGTTGAAATTGCTCTGTATTGCAGGAATTTATTAAGTATGATTTGACACATTCAGACACTATGAAGAAGTGGAAAGCAACATTTTTTCTTTTCACTTTTGTATAGACGTATGTTAATCTTTTTAATATGCTTTTTATGTTGGAGAAAAACTTTCATTTGATATTGGAACTCTAGCTTAGTGTTTTAAAATGGTGGCTTTTAAAAATACATCTTTCCTTACAAACCATTCCCTCATTGCAGACTTCTAGAACTAGTCAGCACCAGAAATAAAAGTTTCATTGTTGTTATTGGCTATTTATTGCTACTTCAGTTGCATACATTGCTCTGAAGGGTACTAGCAGTCCTGGGGGAGAGCTGCAGCCCGCTCAGCTCCTGTGAGGTATATTCAGGGTGGCTCCAGCTCCAGACACAAAAATTTAGCCAATCATTTAATTTCCGTTCCATTTTTTTTGAGCTTGAGTACACATTTTGTTCACTTTCTAGAACAGGTTTATGTACGTGATTCCCTAGGCAAAATTAACTCTGTAAGCCCAGTTTCTTGTCTTCAGAACAACCAACATTCAGAAGTTTCTTCTGATCTCAGCTGGTAATAGTTGAAGTTTGACATCTCCTAGAAGTGTGTTTGTACACTGATGGTTCTGATAGTGAGATCAGAACAAAACAGAGGTTGAAAAAATCCATTTCTGTTACCACCAGTGATGAAATAAACTTATTTGCATCAGAGCATGAATTACTGCAATTTTCTGCATATCCTCCTGGTCTCTCAACGATTTTTATTCCAAATACAACTAATACTGTCCTCATCTGGGAGATGGATTTTGCCAGCTGCTGTGCACAGAGATCCAGAATGGCAGGCTTATTGTGAAACTGAGGAAAAGGAGTGGTGTAGAGTAATACCTTGGGGACATTTGGGAATGATGACAGTGCAGCAGGGCACATATAAATATTTAGGTGTAACAAACACAAAACATTTGGAAGCTTGGAAAAAATATCAAACTGTCCTCATGAGCTTCTCTAACTTACAGGAATCTTTTCTTCAAATCTGAACATTAATGAAGTATTTTAGGGGAAACCATAATTAACATGTTCAGAGGTGGAAAAAATGTATGGTGGATAATCATCCTACTGACAAACAGATTTGTTTGCTCATGACATTAAAAGTTAATGACGTGTGTTGGCAGGCAGAATGAAGTACAGATGATGGTTCGAAAGCGCCCGTGCTGGATGTTTGCTCAACATTTGGCCTAGTTTTATTTCCATGCTCTGTCACTCACACACCGCTCCCAAACATTGTCTGCAAGGTTGGCCTCAGGGCTACTGTAGCAGGACGCGTCCTTCCCTGGCACACAGCTCCCACCTTGCAGCTGCTGCCAGCGGAGAGCAGCGCATCGCTGGCCACGCACTCAGCACTGGCTGGCCAATTCCAGCTGGAGCTTTGGCCCTCTCAGCCCATCATTTAGGTAGACCTCAACGTTTTCAGGTGAAAAATACCTTCTGTATTTGCCCATCCGCCCCAACTTATGAAGAGCATCATGGAGGGGACATGGATGCTAAAAGGACTTTTGCATGTAATGCTAGCACCTCCCTGGCACTGGCACTTGCAGCCCTGAACTCAGTGCATTCGCTGTCTCTATGACATGGGGACACTGATGGGCATCTCACCATGCAATTCATGAAAGGCAATATACCACAGAGAAACCCCAGGTCCAAAGGGAAACCAGAGAGGAAAAAACCTGTGTACTTTCAGCTTTACTCTCCAATTTCTAGGCATAGAATTCAGCCTTTCCCTAAACATGGTGTGGATACCTGCTTTCAGTTCACACTCATGGGTTTAGCACACTGACCTAGAATGTGGGAAATCATGTTCAGTCTTCTGCCTGAAGGGATGTGAATCAAGATCTGTGCAAGCAAGTAATTTGGCCACCATGTTAGTCTGGGATAAACATGATGAAAATTGCTCTTTCTGCTCCACTGTGCATGGACAAATTCAAAACTATTCTGACCTACAGGGGAACCGACTCCCACAATGACTCTATATACCAGTGCCTATAGTAAAGAGGAAAATCTGGAGTCAGACATGTTCCAGCAAATATTTAATGGAGTTAAAATACATTTAAATATGTACTGGGAGAAGAAGAACTGAAATCCCTGTCTTTTATGTCCCAAATAAATGAATGCCCCAACTGATAGACTTCAAAGTCAGGCTTTGCTTTCTTTAAGAGTTCAGTATCACTGTGTTAATACCGCAAGGATCCAGGTGGGCCTACAAATGGCAGTTGCGTCTGTGCAGCCCACATAGCAAACGCAGGGCCTTCTGACCCAACTGGATTCACCTCGCAGGGGAAGCGGCACCTCGCCCTGCAGACAGAGAGCCCTGCGGCCCCCGCCGGGCGCGGAAATGTCAGCGGGACGTGGGGAGCAGGAGCGCCTGTCGTGGCGTCAGTCCCCTGTGGGGCATGGCAGGAGCAGGTGGGCTCGCTTGCTGCCCCCCACAGAGCCTGGTGGGGGGTAAGACACCCCGGTGTCTGGTACCACCAGGGTTGTACTGCGGGATTTTATTGATAAAAGCGAAGCTGTGAGATAAAAAGGTGGGAGGTGAGAGGGAGTGGAAAGCACAAGAATGAGGGGGAGCTGCTTCTGCAGAGGTTGAGAGGAGCAAGCATGAGGGGTTGGGGACCTGGGGCCACACTAAGAAACTAAATACCCAAAAAGATGTTACAAGACCCACTCTTTTATTCTGCCTGCTTCTCCGGGAGCTGTGTGCGAACCCAGCGGCATCGCTGGCACCGGTGCACTGAGAGCACAGCCGCAGGGGCATCGCTTCTGAGCAGAGCAGCAGCTCCTCGCTTTCACCAGGTTACTACATTCCCGATGCAAAAGGCTGTGCCTCGAATTTCAGATGATCCCAGGAAAGTACGACCCCCCAAAAAAAAATGCATCTGAGAGTAATATTTGGCCTGTTGTGCTTTGATCCTTCAGTGAATATTGAATTTTAACTATTAAAAATACATGAAACGTATTCAACAGCAATCAAACACCACCTTCACCATGAAAAATAAACCTTCCCCAGTTTTGTTGCTTTCTTGAAGTCATAAATATATCAGACTATGTGCTGAATTCCTCCCTGTATAAGAGCTGAAATTTTGCTTTCTGTTAATAATCCTCCTCAATGCAGAGATTACAGAAATCTGTATACTTTGGCCGAGGTTATCTGGAAGTCTAAGTCCAAAGACATTAGTTATACTATAGAAATGGCAAGCATTATTTGTCTTTAGTTTAATTTTTCAAGTAAAACGGCAGTCTACAAAACGAGGGAGAAATGGCCTGTGACTCAAATCTGGCATGGAGTAGCAAGATACATACAAGAAAAACTTAATGAAGCAACAGCAACTGAGTAAAAAGTGAGAGTGCACACAGTGGATTTCTATTGCTAATCAGAACATTTTGGTGACGGTACATGTCTGCATCTGCCAGCATTATTTTTTATGAGGCCAGTTGCCACATGTGGAGTTGTCCTTGTGGAAACCCTAAAGCAGGTTACGTATGCAGGATGCAGTGAGTCCTGGGAAATTTCAGGTTCATACATCTCCTCCTCCTGTTTAACTTGTTTTAAAGGACCCAGATGTGCCCTTGCCCCACCCCCCAAAAAATAGTAGGACCACTGTGAGTGCTTATGGTAGAAGTGAAGCTGGAAATTTGAAGAGCTCAGGCAGAAAGGATGGGTAGAAGATGTAGGGCACAAATTCGTAATTATTTAACTTCCATTATTCACAGATAATTCACTGGAGGAATAACCTTTCCTGATTTGAAAGTATGGATTAATTTTAGCAGCCTCTGAGGAGCAGAAACTGACTAAATTAGAAACAAGAAAAAATAGCCTGTGACATTTTTGTGGAGGAGATTTTATCAAAATCTGAGGAATTTCACAGGCAAATGAAAGTCCACTTGATGACATAAATGCAAACAAAATTAATCCAATTTGTTCATATTTTTAAATATCTTATTCCAAGATTCAACAAATGTTGAAACTGGAATTGCACTATGGACAGAAGTTTCATTTTCTGAACAGCCGTGTTATAAATTATAAACTAAAGTGAAATTTAATAATCTGCTTTTATTGAGACAGCCCCCGAGTAATGCAATCCAAATACTCAGTGGTAGAGCTGGTCTGGAATTTTCCGATTAAACATTTTTTGATCTGAAAATAAGAGTTCCAACTAAGCTGAAGAGTTTTGTGGAAAGTAGTCATCTGAGAAGAATTTCCAGTAACATTAAGTTCAGGGTGTATCAGAAATTTGCCTGGCTTCTTGTCAAATAGTCTCATGGTTTGCTTCAAGGACAAACTTCAATATATGGTTCAGCTGCTTCGTCATGCAAAATCCCTCATCCCAGTTACTCCTGGGCTTTCAGGTCTTTACTCCTACTGGAGTCCCACCATATGGCTGCTCATGAGACATGAGAAGTCATTAAAAAAGCACAGGTCCTGATCAAGTTTACTGTGACCCTGCTTTGCATCAATGAGGACATCCAGAGTAGGTAGGAAATGCGTGGATGCTCCTCTGAGCCCTCACCTCAATGGCATGACTGTCAATGTGTCCTGAGCTGGGGGTCTTTGTTGAAATACTTGCTTCATTGTGGCTCACCCCAGCTCCCGAAGGGCTTCATTAGAGAACTGGACAGTTGCTTCTCTGTTTTAATTTACAAAAATAGAGAACTACTCACTCTTCCCCCCCCAAAAAATGTCTTTCAGAATGACCCTTACATCAAGATTTTCTACTTTTCCTGCTACATTGGAGTAAAACTTCATTTGATATGCAGGATTTAAAATTAAATACAAAAATAATGAGTTTAAAATAGCTTTACCTCATGATCTCAGGGAAGAAACAAAATCCTATGGGAGGAAGCCTCACCCAGAGAAGTTGCTGCCTATCCCACACTCTCCTAACCCAGGAGTTTCCGTCTTCCAAGAGCCAGACACCAAGATTTTCTTCTTTGAACTGAGAGCTATAAATATCAGTGATTGCTAGCAGCCTAACAGAGAAGAACAACATTAAATCGCTGTTTCCCTACGTATCTATTTGTGTCTATGTTAATTATCTTGTAGATTTATTAAAGGCTCATGTTGCTAAAAGCATAGAGTCAAAGTTCATTATAAAGACCACCAAACACTGTACGAGTTATATCACCAAACTGGCTCATCTCTACTGCAGGAAGTCAGCTTTTAATTTTTCTTGCCTATAATAGCAGACATTGCTGGAGAGTGATAACAGAAAACTCAGGGGCTGTAGGACTGGATGCAGCTGTGTTTCTAATGGAGAACCTGCATGACCTGCAACCCCTTACCTTAACCAGTTTAATCAGATTAATTTGAACCTGTCTTTTGCCTTACGCTTCCTCTCCCCTTTCTCAGAATTACTGAGTAAACTAAAATGATGGTCTACTGATGAAAAAATATTCGTAAAACCTGGCACAACCAAGCAGCATCTGTGAAACCAACTGTAATAACACAGCACATGCTTTTGTTCTCCACTGACTCATTTACCTCTTCCCCTTCTCCTCAGACAGACCTCTATGACGCTGTTTGTTACTGATCATTATTGCAGTGTGTTATCCACGGAAATAAAGCATTTTGCTACAGATAGCTGTACTTTGGCTTGACCTAGACTTGGGCAAAATTAGGTTTTCTGCTAAATACATGAAGATGCGAAAGAATACGCCGGTGAAGACTGTGACAGACCTTTGAGCAAATGCTCATTGATCATATTAGATTTACTTACAATTAAATCTGAAATTAGCATGTGGGTGGTAGTTTATCTTGGGGGACACAGACTGAAGCAGGCCTCTTACCACAACACCTGCCAGGAATATCTAGCCTAAAAATCACAGTTTTCCATCTGGAGGGAATAAAAAGGGGTGGGAAGCAGGCGGCAGGCCTAGGCAGCCCACACAGACAGATCTTGGGTTCAGAGAGGCCCAATCCTGTCAGCCGAAAATCCCCGAGCTGGGACTCGGTGGAGGTCCAAGCCTGCTGCTGGTGATGTTTGGGAGCAGAGAGGTGAAGGGAGGAGCTGAGGTCTTTCAGCAGATGTACTGGCACGCTCGCCACAGCACTGCAGAACCGTGTCAGGGGAAAATTATTTATCTCTGACTCTCTGTCAGGGTTTTCAGTAGCTGAGACTTTCTGCTTGTGAAATATCCACTTGGTGAGCAAATTGCCCTCTTGTGCTGGTCTTCTGAGCTTTCACATGCTTCACCCAGTACAGTCTGACTGACTCCACAGAAGTCCAGCAAAATCAGATGTGTGATGCTAGACAGTGATTTTCTGAACCTCATTTATATGAAAACTATATCAATATGGTTACTGCTGTGGTGATCCGAAGCAGAAAGTAATCTTCTGTTCATGAATACACATATTCATCCACTATACTCATCTTTGATGGCTAGGTACCAATAATTTAGCGAGTGACATATTCTGACACCCACTCCAAAAGTTCAGCCTGTCTCAACAGTATAGTAGCACCAGTAATATAAAGTACACTGACTTTCTGTCTAGAGCAACATTATTTATGCATGACATGGAATAATGCCTAACAGAAGCAATGAAAGGAAGAAAAGTGCAACCAGCTAGTCTGTATATGATACGACCTTGTTAACATTTCACTGCAGTATAATCTTTTTGTACTTCCAAGCATGATAAGTTAGCACATGCTGCTGTGAGATGCATTGGAGCTGACAGATAGACACGCATTTTAAAAACCTGGTTCAGCAACTGTCGCTTTACCATTAAGCAAAATGTACATTGGACTGAAGAATCAAAAGAAGAAACCACATAGAAACAATAAAAATCCCTCCTCATATTCCTTGGAATATGTGCAAATACCCTGCAGCTTCCATCTGCAGAATTTGATGAGAATAATCTAAATGAGAAACATGTATTGTGACAAAAACCTGAGAGTTTAATCTAGGGATCATGAATATTGGCATGAAAGACTGCCAGTTACGTGTGGATCTGAGGACTTGGTACCCACATAGAAAACACCCAGACAGGGCTATGAAAGTTGGTCTCAGAAAAGGCTATACAACTCAAGCTTGTGTGTATTTAACTCAGGATCTCTCTTAGGAATAAATTTGAAAAAAAAATGAATGTGACATGAATAGGACACAATTTAAAATGCTATCACTGTATAAGCTTACTTATTTTGAAAGTGGCAAAGCATCTTCTTCCCTGCTTACAGGACAAACCAACTTGACTAAGTGGGAAATTGTGATCTGTCAAGTGAATGTTTCATGACACAACACAAATTACTGGTATCAGTTGCTTGATCCATAATATACCACTGTCAGTTAAGGATAAAAAAATTAGAAAGACAGATAAATCTTTCACATCAAATACTACATTGGCAGAGAGCAACCCTATTGCATCAATTCTGACGGCTGGGAATCCTCAGCGAAACTGCTTGACTTTGACACAGCAGAAGCAACAAACAAAAAAACCCCAAACAAATAACAAAAACCCAACCAAACAAAAAACCAAACCAAACCAAAAACCAGAAACAGAACAAAAAAAAAGAAACAAACAAACAAAGAACCAAAAACCGGAAAGCACTGAAGCATTTGCAATGTTGTTTCGTAAACCAAATAAAGGTTATCCATACAGGCCTGAAACCACTGGTATCTAGAGCTCTTACACAGAAGAAATTCATGTTTCTAGATGAAAGGCTTGAAAATGTATGTGACACACCCACCCATGCATTCATGGTAATGTGATAAGTGCAGTGAACTATTAAATGCTAACAAATTTGGACCACAATATATTAGAATTATAGTTACCATAATATTGTAAAGTTTAGTTACGGAAGAAATGCACTGGAAATACTTAATAATTTTACTTGGAATACTATTCATCATTGAAACAGCAGGAAGATGTGCCAGGGGAGGTTTAGGTTGGACATAAGGAAAAGGTCCTTCACCTTTGGTGGAGCACTGGAACAGGCTCCCCAGGGAGGTGTCACGACCCCAAGCCTGACAGTGTTCAAGAAGAAACTGGACAACAACCTCAGACACATGGTGTGAATTTTGGGCTTGTCCTGTGCAGGGACAGGAGTTGGACTCCATGATCCTTGTGGGTCCCTTCCAACTCAAGGCATTCTATGATTCTATGAAAGTGGTTTAAATCACTAAAATGAAGCCGTAATGGCAGCAGTAAATAAATCATTAATAACATCTTTTTAGACATTAGTTGATCCTTTTCTCTATTTTCATTCTAAGATAAACATTTTCCTGCAATTTTTCTTTCTTTTTTTTTTTCTCCAGGCTCTAGTTTTTCTATCACAAGCCTTCCAAAAGGACAAAGAAGGACATTTTTCAGAAAGTTTTCAAACTCCTTCCTGTGGCCATAAATCATGGAAAAAAATTGTTAAGAAGTCTGATGAGATAAACTCTTTTCACAGCAAGCATCCTATCTCTTACAAGCCAGTCTTGGATGGAAAGAAAATAAGAGGGAAAGGAAAAAGAGAGGAAGAAGGCATAGTACTGGCTCCAGATCATCTGATGAACTGCACTTGTAAGGGTTGTCCCTCTATCAGGAGATCAGAAATGAGGCAAACGTACATTTCAGATCTGGATCTGGATCTTCCCCATCTCTTTGGTATTCAGGTCAAGGTGTTATTGTACTCGTCTTACAGAGAACAGGATCTGCTGTAAAATGTAGATCTCAAATGGAAAATTCCCAGGCTCCATGCCGATGTCCTTCTGGGTTTAGTTTCCAGCTGCAAACCTGAATCCAAATCTGACTTTTAAAAGAATTTGGGATGGGCTTCTCATTCATTTTTTTCTGTCTTTGGAGGATGTGCCACTCCCCATTACAGCCACAGCTGCAACCAGAGTATTTCATCTGATGGTTTCTATCACAGTGAGATGCATTCTTCATGCTACTGTGCTGGACATATTTAGTAATAACAAGGGGAAGGCTTCTGTCTTTTCCAAATATTCCTCAAGTAATCCCCATTTTAATATAACCCAAAGATTTTTCTAGCTCGTTAATTATATTCATCCCAAGATCATTACTGAAGTCATCAAACCCTTTAATAAAGAAATTTCACAGGAATTATGGCTTCCAAAAATGGCAGAAACACATTAAAGAGGTTAGAAAAAAAGAAACAAGTATTTGGGCTCCATAAATCTTTTGAAGTTTCTCATCATCATTATTATTATTAACTCAGTGAAATCAATATACTACAGAAGAAATAAATGTCAATAATTGTTTCCTATTGAGAGTTTGTTTTAAGACTGTATATCACCAGCAATGAATAAAGCTCTAAAGATTTGGACATTAAGTTGTTCATACAAACAACTTGCACTTCATATCTCCATCTGTTTTTTTCTGGGACTGAGACCAGACTAAAAGAAGAAATTTATCTCCCTGGGGAGACCAAGGGGTGTCTGTACTTTTAGAATAGAGGGACTTGGTTAAAAAATGAGACTGATTTCTTGAATGATCTCTGGGACTTGCTTCTGCAAAATTAAAACCAGGATTCATATTCCATATTTTTATTCAGAGCAGTTCTGTGCCAAACCTGCCTTAATCATTTAAGCTGAGCTAAGTTTTGATGGCATATGAGAGTCATCATGAGACAGAAATTCATTCCACTTTATTCATCCTCTCCCAGTTCTCTCCAAGTTCTCCTTTGCATCTAGTTCCCTTCAAAACAACCCCTGTCTTCAGCGGCATCTTCTTAAGTCCAGCATTCCCCCTCTTGCCATCCTGGGGGTCTATTGCCATTTCATTTCTGCCTCTCCTCACTGACTTCCCTGCAGTATGATGCTGAGCTGTCCCCAAAACTCAAGGGAGTTGCACTTAATTTTAGAAAGAGGCCAAAGTGGTGAATTTCAGATCCAGATCCAAATCTGAAGCTTCCTGTGTCTTCGGCCTTTTCTGATACAGCTTTCCAACTTTGGCACTCCAATACTCATTTTGTACGTACATTCCCCAGTGTGTGGGAGTGCTGTTGTTTGGGTCAAAGAACTGGAATTCTGGAGTCAGAAACTCACATTCTTCTAAATTACTCCCTGCATGGCCTTTAGTTGCTAGTTGCTAACTTGTTTGTTTAAATAACACCGGCATAGGGTGTTTCTCTTTTTTTATGCCAACTTGACACATAGTTGACATAATTTTTGGAAGCTCTGTTTATCTAATTTAGAAACCAATAGCTCTTTGAAGCTATGAAAATTGGCACATTATTTCTTAAGTTGGCCTCTGTGAAACCGAAGCATATAAATTCAACAGCAACTTTTGAAAATTAGATGTTAATACATCCAAATTATCCATCATCTACCTAAACAAAAGGTATATTTACTAACCTCACAGGATGGGGTTTGGTTGCTTTTTCTTGCAGACCCAGCTGCCTTCCCAACCTTCTTATCTTCCTGACGTCCAGATGCTCTATTCTTCTGATCACCAGGAGGGTTGTCAAAGGTCACAGCTTGCGGATCACTGAACTAGTGAACTAGATTAGCTTTGCAAATTACTGTGGTCCTAACCCCTCTCATCTTACATAGCAGTAAAATGCTACTGATTTGGTTAACAGGTTTTTTTACCAGTTTGTTATTATCTCCAAAAGTGCTCTGGTGTGTCACAGAGCAGTTATCACTCCTTTTAATGCCCTTACTATGTCCTCCAAATTTTGCAAAGCACTACATGCTATTTTACAGTAGCTCAGGAGCTAGCCTGCATTAGACACAGCATGTTCTCCACTTTTACTTGTTTTACTTATGCAAAGAACTTCGTCACAATGATTTTCCTTGCTTATAGGATGAACTATTGATTCAAACTGTCACTGTAGAGAAATATTAACATTCTCTCAGACCATGCTGGAATTTGGCTCTCGATATGTACTGGAAAGGCAGAGATAAAATTTATATTCAAGGCAATTTCTGTGCTGCATGTTGAGCCAAGCATCTGAGTTTTTCTTTCAGAAGTGCCCAGAGATGTTATTGCCAAGTCTCGCCACTAAACCAGTAGACACGATTTTTGGTCTTTAATTTTGTTTCTCTCATGGGTTTGCATTTTTTCCAAATCTAATTTACATTTTATTCTACATCTGCCTTCTTAAGAGATCAAAGTGTTCATATGCTGTACAAATGTAGGTTTCCACACCCATTTCTATTTTTTTCAGTTTTAGGAAGCACATTATAACATGTGAAATCAGTTTTTCATAGAGCCAGTAGTAACAGAGGCACATATTTCTGCAGATTAATAATTCTCTTTACTGTAGATCTCATGAATTCTTCTCCTCCCTTTTCCTTCTTCCCTCATGATTTCAGAGTCCACCCAGTGATTTCAGTGATCAAGTCACATTTATACAATTATCCGCTTCAAAGACATTTTTAAGGAGAAAATTAAAAAACAAAATAAAAGATGAATTGGCAACATGAACAATTTCCTCTTCACTTTTATCATTACTATAACCATTAAAAAAAATTAATCCTTCTGATTTGAAGTGGAAAACATCTTTCCTAACTTGGTGGTATGCACCATCTCTATTATTACCACCACAAAAAACAAGAGTAGGAACCAGAAGTAGTGCATGAATCGAGATCAGTCAGCTCCACAAAGAAGGATTCCTTTGAGAAAAGAGTTGGTTTAGGTTTTTTGTCCCTAACTTTAGCATCCTGGAAGTTACATGTTTGCTCTGAATTAGTCATGTAGACTTTCTCTGCAGGCAAATGGAGAGAAACAAGTATCTGCCATTCTGAAGAGATTAGTATAGGTCACCCTCTGGAACTGGCTGTCTCTCTCCACAGATTTCAGAGGAACCGACATGACTGGCTTAGAATAGATGTCAGCTTTTTGATAGGTAAGTATAAATGAGATGAACCCCAGTCTCTGTGTTTTCTTAATGATGGAGCTATATTATTACCGTGTATGTAATGCATATCTATTAGTGCATGCGTATAACTACGCGTATACGTATCTATACACATAAATAAACACTATATGTATATTTATATACATAATAAACAATTTCCACATAAATATATGTAATATAAATACACAGTTCAGAATGTTTTCCTAAAACCAAACTTTGAACTGACCTAAATTGTTTTGTCTCCTAAACTGAAAGCAAACACGCATTTGTTTTCTCCTTGCAATTCAACCCAATCTGCTTCAGTCAGAATGATTTACTACCAAAGGTCACCATGCCCATGTAATGACACAGACATGCCCAGATAGCAATTTAACTATAGGACAACAGATCTAAAGCGGCCAGGGAGAAGCAGCAAGCCAACCTGGGAAGCAGGAATCACAAATGCTAGAGCCAGTGATGGTATCTGAGCCCTTACATACAATTACTGGAGCAGTTCACAGCCTTTATCAACATTCTGCTTTATAAACCAAAGAAGCCTGAGTCAAAACAAGGAAGCACTTCTCTGCCTAGTCCTTGAAAGGAATGTAAGCAGAAACAAAGAACCCATGAAGCATATTAAGAATGTACAAATATCTTTAAACTTCCCCTGATTTCCTTTAAAGCTACTGATTTAAAAAAAAAAAAAAGCTGGTGGAAATGAAAATGTTCAGTTAAATGTGTTAGTAATTTATTGGACTATGAAACAAAACCTGTATTATGATGTATTATTAAGCACATAGAGAAGCTATGGTGTTGGCAATCATGATCTGATATATGCATACGACACCATACGCTATAATGATTGGCCCATCGTGTGAGATATGGAGCACACAAACAATTCAGGGCCTGTACAGCTAAAACTCGGAGCGTAAGCAGAGCCGATGGGACCGTGTGACATGTATTTGCTTTCCTGTAAGCTCAGCACAGACAACAGATCTTATTACAGGCTACTGGCCTCAGCAATTCCTCCTTCATGCTGTCTTTATTAAGATCTTGTTTTGTTTTCAAATGATATATTTCTTCTTTAGTACCGTAAGGACAATCAAATAACAGCCTAAGGCTGCTGTTTTTACAGTTTCTAAACAGCAAGCAAAATAGTATATATGGATGAAAAGGCTATTTAATTTTATTTTTTAAACACTTGGAAACCTGTAAAATGTCATTTATCCTACAAGTCTTTGTGGAAATTGCGGCTAAACCATGCAGATAATAACCTTGCTTGGCCTCTCTTAGTGGAACAGCCTTTTTAGTGCAGTGAGCAGTGTAATTCCATTGAGGTTGAAGCTACTCTTACGAACGAAACATATTGATGTATAGAGATGTATATATATGACATCACCATATCCTTCTTTTGTTTTCATTTTTATGGAGTTCCAGTGGTACTTGGTACTTAGTAAATGAGTGTGCAGTTACCCCTACGCCTTTCTGGTCCTGCTTTTTCAGTTCTTGCAGCCTCTCCAGTGAGAGGCATGGTGAACAAAGTGGGCAATGCTCATCTTGCCATGGTAATGCCCAGCAGCACACGGCTGGACCAAAAGTGGTCAGTACAGTTGTGATGATTTGAAACTCCTTCATTTTAGCAGATTTGCCTTTATTACCCTTTGACTACTTCAAGTCAAAAACATGGTAAAAAAGTGGCTGCATTTTTTGCTCGTTTGTACTTCAACATTGTATAGGACACGGATGACCAGGAATGAATGTTATTAAAACAAAACAAAACAAAATAACAAGAACAAACAACAACAAAACCCAACCAAACCAAAACAAGAAAGCACAAAAAAACCCACCCCAGTACTGTCATAATAATAATAATCTAGGAAAATAAACATGAACCATCTTCTTACAGAGCTGGTCATCCACTTCAACTAATAAAACACCAACAGAAAATACTGTGTTCCAGGAACAGTGTCTTTTCTGTATCATTATTGCTATATACTACTTAGAATTTCTTTAAAAGGTAGGGAGCTGGAATAGGAGAGAAATCCTGGCAGAAGCACAAGTATTTTTCAGATGGAGTCCACCCATTGAGATGTTTGTGGAAGCAGCTGCAGGCAGAAGAATGATACAAGTGGTATGTGCAAATGTTCCTCAAAATGAGTGAAACAACGTAAGCACTCAGCTCAATGCCACCTTTACACTGTACCAAAAAGAAAAGAAGTGATGCTGCCCTATTTCCATTGAGAAAGTGTGTTGTGAAATTCTCAGTACTCTTCATCAATCTATTTTGGAAGGCATTTTTGGTATTAGGAACATTGATAAAATTATTAGAAAAGGCTTTTTTTTCTGGCACCAAGGCAGTTTTCCTGCTATTGTAGACAAGCATATCATCACACTTTATGAATACGGTTATCAAAAGTTTGCTTCAACCTGCTGTTAGAGACTGCAGTACCTTCTTAGAAGTCCAGCTGAGACTCTTCCTTCTTCCATTGTGAATCCCTCTTGTGTCCAACATGAATGCATTCACATCTGTTTTGTATCTTTGTGCCACATCGCCCTTCAGAAGAAAAATCCTTTTCCTCCTGGACACAAGCTTAGAGAAATAAATGGTATCTTCTCTAAGACCTTCCTTCGCTACATAAAACTAGGAAAGTCCTTTTAACTTCTGTCCTGTGATGGGTTCTCCATTCTCTGGTTATTGTCCTAGTCTTTGCTTTCACCTGTTCCCCTCCAAGTTCACCCTGCAGTGGTGGAGGTAATAGAGACTGTTCTAACAGTGCCCTGTGTAATCATGTCAATAGCTCTTTAACCACAAAGCGTACCGTAAACCTGCGGTAACACTTGAAAAAATTGGCCCAGGAGAAGCACACAGACATGCAATATTCCTGTCTGGTTGAAATCCAGACTCACAGGTCACTAAAGATTTAAGCCTTATCCAATGGAAAAGTAACTTGCTCACTTTTCAGCCAAAGGACAGGACTGACCTTCTCAGCATGCAGGTAAGCATATCAGTCTCTTAATGATATTAAACAGATGAAAATTTGATAGGGGTGAGACTTGTGGAAGTGATTGTTCCAGGCTGAGAAATGGCACGTGAGCTTTAATAATAATGTGGTAAACCCATAAAAAAAGCACGATTTATTATTTGTATTTTTTGGACCCTGAAGTCTAGAGTGTCCTTCAGACAAAGAAAGAAGTCCCTGCCCATCCTGTCCTCCTCAGACACGGGAGGAGCCCAGGATCCCTGCCAGTCCTGGCCTCCTCTCCCTTTCTGTTTTCATAAAACATTTTATGTACATAACTTTTTGCTTAACCTTTTATATTGTGTTATGTATTTTTTTTTTAAAGTAAAAAATACCTACCCTGGAGTTGGAAGAGAAAGCTGTGAGATGGTTTAATATTTATCCCCATTCAAATGCGAGTGTCTGTTCTGGAGGATGCCAGGTGCTTCAAACGCTGCCAAACATATGGCAGGGCTGCGGTGCAGCCGCCTTCAACGGGGAGCTGAGCTAACAGCCCCGCATGCATTTCATTTAAAAATATGGACAACTATTCAATCAAAATGAGTTTTGTCATCTTGGTCAGGACTGCATTCAATCTGCGTCGAGAGACATGAAAGGACACTCCGCTGCCCATATTTTATAACAATGACTCATTCAGCTGCTCTAATCCCAGGCAGATACAGTACAATGCTATTCCTTGCCTGTTCTTTTCTTTCAGCTGTAACTTTTCCTCTGCTACGCACAAAACTCAGTGGTTGTCAAGAAGGTCTTGTTAGCACCTGCTTTAGGGGCTAGCTACTTATATCCAAGGCTTTGCACTTTTATACCATTTTTCCCCTCTAACTCTGACCCTTTTTCTCCGAGTATGAAAATGTATCTCATCTTTCCCTTGCAGCTACAGGACAGGAAAGCAGCTACGGTTACAGATCTCTACGATACGACCTTTTTGCCTGATTTGTCTGATGAAAAATGTATAAGCAAGTAGAAAACATTATTATCCCAAAGCAGTTCATATACAAAAGCATAACAAACCTACTAACCCCAGCACAGGCAGCAGATAACTCAGATGTATTATTTTTTGTTTAAAAGGGATTTACCTTCTATCACAGTTTTGTAGACTGGTTCAAATGCTCATTAAAAGAATTGGGTTAAAAAAGTCTTAGTAAAATCCTTGACTGAGTGAACAATGAGCCTCTTCCAAAAAAAATTAGAAATAACAATTGGTAAAAATAAGCATTCAAATTAATCTTTGGGGCTCATTAGCAAGATGTGTTTTGTTTCTGGAACTAGACTAACATAGATACTAAAGGCATGAAGCAATTTTAGAGGTAATGATCAAACTAAATGAAAATATATTTTGTCAAAAAAATTCAAAATTAAATAATCCAACATCCAGTGCCAGGTTCCATCCATATCAGCATGTGCAATTTCCCCTAACTCAGCAGAAGAACAAAAGAAATTACATGTAGTAAACAAAGAAACGAATAAACCATATATATATATATATTTAAATCTGTTACCCCCCTTTGTTATTCCCTCTCCTCCCCCCCGCACTGGGCAGGTGAGCTCCAGATGTTAGACATTGGGCTGGAAGTGGGATCACCCAGCACAGCAATGGGGGCCCACCTCTCCCCACTCAGCAATGGTGGCTTTGCGGGTGACATCTCCCCCAGCCCCAGCCCCAGGGGGTCTGAACACGCTGTGACAGCCACCCTCGTCACAGCCAGCCCAAACCTGTGTGGCAGAGCCATGGGGAGCCTGGGGGTCATGGAGGTGCCCAGAAGCCAGGTTCAGGTTTCTATAAATGGCTCTGCATTTGGTTCTTGTCAGGGCAGAGGGAGCCAAAGGAGGAGCCATGGGTAGATTATTTCGGCTAAATAATCAGCAGACTGAAGTAAGTGGCTAGACCACAGGTATTTGGAGACAGCAACTGTAAACTTGGTGTATGCACTGACTAAAATAGCTTCTCAACAGCTGTAAGTTATTATGTAAACATTGGGCTCTTACATCCTTTGTTAACAATCACTGAGAAAACTGCTAAAGTTCAGTTTTGTCTTACGAAAAAATATTGAAAAAATATTCCTTAATAGCATTTCTAAAGACAAAGCATGTTAGAAAAATCAAAGCTAATTAAATTGGGCTAGAGATTATTAAAAGTAATTTTTTTTTAAAGCTATAAACTGTATTAGGGGCATACAAAAGGAGGAAATATTTGTATCCACCTACATATGCATAGTTCTTACTTGCAATCAAAGCCAAACATTTGAATTCAAATTATTGTACCAGTGAACGTTCCTATTTCTCAACTTGCATGTATGTGCAAGGAAGATATTTTCCCGATTAGGGACTGAAGGTCGCTTGTGCAAAGGTCAGCAGATTTCTTGTTCTGATTCAAAGATGGGGAGAGACATGCTCCTGCGCATCACGTCCCACTGTGTTCATCGTGTGTGCAAATGATAACAGCTGGACACTGTTTAACATGCATCCTTGTGGGCACAGGCTGCCTCTGAACAGCTAAGCTGCTTCTGCGGTCCTTCGGTGTGAACACGTCTGCATTTATAGAAGCAGATCACTGAATAAAACAGGTGACGGTCTATTTCCATGCAATTTAACCAGCCAGGTATGTGCTCCCATGTGGGAACATAACATGTTTTGAAAAAAAATGGAGGCAAAATTCTGCTAAAGGCATGAAAGTTACACTGTGTCTGTCAGGTATAATTAGTAAAAGAGAGAAAGAATTCCTTCTGCTTAGGATTATAACAAATAAAATGCAAAACAGACTCATGAGCTACGGAGCATATTTTCAAACTGATGAGCAGAGACGAGCTGAACTCCTGAGCAGCCAGGAAACACAAAGATCCTCATCAGCTGTAAAACAGAGCCTGACAGTTTCGTGAATGGGACTGCATAGTAGGCTAAGAAGGAGATCCTGGTATCTGAAGTCTAAACTTGTGATGAGCCCTTTTGTCCTTTGTCTCCAAAAGAAGGAGGCATTTGTTCATTGTGTTCATTTGCACCACAGCTATATCATGCCATGTCTCAGATTTTTCTTGGCCTTTCTAGAGACCTTTTATTTCCTCGCTTCCCACAAACTTGACTTCTGTGATTTTTTTGGCTCCCATCTGAAGTATCAGAGATAGGTCTCAACTAGAGACAGGACAGGCTACATTGGTGCTTCTATTGAAATATAAATCTCTCAAGTGCCTTTGAGATATAGGCAGAAAGTTATACATACCAGCTGTTGGATGTGGGGCTGCAAAGGAATTTTCCACAAAATCAGATTGGTGGGGATGATCAAGTGTTATCTACCTTTCTCTGTAGGACAATGTATTATAATTGTTAGGATCATCTGATAATTAACTAACAGCATAACTGCTAATGAAAACTGAAATTGGCAGTGAAACCCTTCATCCCCCCCCCTTGTCTCTGTGACAAATACCAGTGTGTCTGCACCTTTTGCTATAGATCTGCAAGTTGTCATAGGGAGCTGGCAAGCTTTTTGTGGCTCCTTTGTGGCTGAACATCTATCGAATGGTCAAATGGAGTAACAAGGAGTTTGGCCTAATGATCTAAATGGTCGTTTTCAGTCCATGTCCATACAATAATGTTACTTTTTGCATAGGCTGGGCAGCTGTGCAAAAGAGAGAAAGGTAAGTGATGCCTCACAGTAAGGGCATCATGAAATGGGAGATTTTCAGCACTCTCAGTTTCTGGATGAATGGCCTGGTGGTCTTTCACTAGGAGCTGATGTCATGAGCACGTATGTAACACTACCAGGGCCGATCTGCTGAATTACTAATAACAATCCTTTCTAAAAAAACACAGCTGCAAAATTCAGTGTCTCTTTTTGCTCTAATGCTTTAAAATTCCCATGCATTTGTTTCACAAAAGCTTCTATTTCAATATGTCTTAAATATCTTATTAAAAGAATTATTCTGTTATTATCATTTAATCCAGTAAGATATGAACATGACATTTGACAGCCTATGGCTGAAAATTCCAACTGCCTGTCTGGATTACGAGCATAAAGTTTTACAGCTGTATGTGGCAAGCCAGTCAGGTCAGCAAAAAAGAAGCCTGAATTTTCTATGCAGATCAGTAAAGCTGCTGCTGAATTGTTATTCTTCCCCTTAGTGGGAGTCTCAAGAGACCAAATGAGCTGAATTATCTTCTTTTCACTGGTGGACCTATCTCTCAGGGGAAAGGTCAAAAATAAGACACGGCAGGGAGTACAGGAAAAGGTTTGAGCGTGCTTTGAAGTCTTCAGCCCGGTGTGGTAGCCTAGAAGGCAGGCATGAGGGTCTGGTTGAAGGGCTGTCCTGGTTCCTACTCCCGAGAAATCCCCACCTGAATCTTCTTCCCCATAAGAAGACATTTTTTGAAGTGGTCAGGCTGAAGCAGAATGAAGGTTATGCTCAGCAGCAGGTGACGGATTCTTTGGAAATCAATGACAAGAAGGAAAGCAGACAAGTATCAAAGAAACCACTGGCCACTGCCCAGAGGTTGCTGGCCTCCATACAAACAAGGACATGCAATGTCTTCTACCACTGAGGTCACGACACAGCGGGGTGCTCACATCTTATCTGTGATAAGTCGGGGAAAAAGCCAAGAGAGATAAAGCCACAGAAGAAGTAGCTTACCCAGGGGGTGGAGAAGTAGATTCACAACACTAACATTTGCTAGTGATAGCTCTGGGCTTCAAAGTGCCCAGGATAAGGTGCAGGACCTCATTAGGCTGTGTAAATACCAAACAAAGAAACCGTCACTATCCCAAAGATTTACTAAGTGGTAATTTAATCTGGGTAATTTCATCCAAGAAATTTGAACTTTAAACTCAATAAATAAGACCACTAAGATGTTAATAGCATCAAAAGTACAGAGCTCATTTCATCTATTTATTCTGAAAAGGTGGAAGAGCATCCACCATTTCTGTCAGGAAAAAGACTTTGGGCATCTGACAATCAGGCGTGGCTGAGAGACGTCACAAAACTAGGAGCCGATTCAATTTCTGTTGATTTTGTTCTTTATACTGATTTCATGTCATTATACCAGTTCTCCATGGAATATGTTAAACTCCATCCAAATAGTTAAAATTCTTTAGAATTTTGAGTTAGAAAAAACACAGCTTGTGATGAGAAATGAAGAGTATCAGATCAGGAAACATAACTCTCCCTTTCAGCAGTTGAATAGTTTTTCGTTGTTTTTTTTTTCTGAGAAACAGCCAGCAAAGCCACCCTAGATGGCTTTAAACCTATATTGAGAAACACAATTGCAACATATTAAAAAGATTGTCACTCATGAAAAATCATTCTCCTACAAAAACGCCGATTTTTGTTCAGTTGTGATTAACAGTTCAGCTAAAACATACCAAAAGGCACAGAAGTCCTGCTCTTTTTCCCTAGGTAGTGCTTTTACTGAAAACAAACGTGTTGTTGCCTGGGGAAAAACAGGCAAAACATGAAAGCCAGGCCAGAAGTAGATGGGGACAGTAATGAAGCAACAGGAAAGGTAGGAAAGAGTGGATTTCAGCCATGAAGAGTATGCTCATAACAAGGTGGCTTCCCAGAGACAGGGACAATGTGGTCCTTTCAACACAACCCCATGAAATCAAGTGTGGAGCTTGCACAGGCTGTGGGGAGACTTGAGTTCACAGTTTAGAAAAGAAAAATAAACACCACCACTCAAAGTTTGCTATTTTCTTTCTGTTTCAAACTGCACTCTACACTTGTAAATACTTTTGCGTGGGTGAATTACTCTTCCTTTCTGAGCAAGTCTATGCAGCTGCTTTATTTCCAAGCAGGACAGTCCTTGTGCCATGTGGTGTCATCGTCAGCCCCCTGCTAACAAAAGGGGAGAGGCAGAGGGGAGGAAAAACACGATTTGCATTACAGTAGCTTCTCCAGGCCTCCATGGGGCTGGCATCCCACTGTGCTCAGCTCAGGGCAGGGGACAGGGCTTGCCTGACCGCTGGGCCGCTGCCTGGGGCACACAAAAGGTGCCAGTGGAAACAGGCAGAGATGGGAAATACCTGGGGTGAGGAAGGGAAAAGTGACTGAATAGACTTGTCTGGTAACTGGAGATAAATAACACAATCATAGTTCAGAAATGTATTACTACACAATCATAGTTTAGAAACAACCTGCATCATTTTCATTTAAATGACAGATGGGCCAGTGCTGAGCCCGCCCATCGGAGCATCTTTTGTCACCTTTCAGGTCAATGGCACAGCTGGGGATAAAACCCAGGGGCGTGATTCTCATCCCTCCTTCAGTCTTCTTCTGCTGGATAGAAGGGTTGGACAAATGTAAAAAGGCTTGAAAAACCCTGACTGCTCTCCGGCCAGGTGACGCAGTACAGCTGTGCAGCAGCCCCAGAGGCTCTCCTGAGACTCTCCAGTGCTGGAACTGTGCAGAGACCTCCTGGTGGGACAGCCTTTGGACACAACAGTGCGCACAGATGCTGAGCAGCCAGATGAGATGCTAGGACAACCCAGCCAGGTCAAAATAAATCAAACAGACCTGAAGCTGCATGGGAGCCTCCACAAACCAAGAAGAGGAAAGAGTATTTAAATATTAATCGAATTGTAAGCAGAGGTGTGATTTCTGCAGTCTTGCTTACCACGGAACCACAGAAGGGACAGGGACAGTGATCTGGTCCAGCTCCTAGATCCAAAGCAAAGCTGCCAATGCTAATCCCTTCCTGGCAGATGTTTTTCTGAGTGGTCCTTACCCGTCTTGTTTACCGAGATCCTGTACTTACCTGTCTGATGGTGAGAAATGGTCACTTTGGTGCCTGGCAGCTCAAGAGTGTCCAAATCTAGCTTTGAGCTCAGGCTCACCTTTGAATAATGTACTCCAGAGTCCTACCTTTTCCTTTCGAAAAACTGAAAACAAATAAGCAATCTTCTCTCCAGTAAGGTGTATTTAAAGGAACATGAGCTTCATGTCTTTTTAACTGTTCCCCTGATTTTTTTTTCCTTCTGTCACTCTTTCCTGCCTCCTGTAATAAAGCAAAAGGTGTGATATAAACAGCAAACCAGAAGCAAACACCAAGCACAGCCCCTGACTGGATGGCCTCTCTAAACTGTGGTCTCAAACCTCTGCTCTCCCAGGCAGAGAAATTTTACCAAGTGCCTTGTAAAACAAAGGAGTATGAATCCCTCAGCAGTGAAGTGGATTCATACTCCATACTCCAGACAACAGTGGGAATGTAACTTCTATCAGTGAGGCTGATTCAAGCTTTTCTATTCATGAAGATTTTGATGGATTGTGTGAGATCAAGTCAAGCAAATATACACACCATTACATTAATGTGGTAAGATGTTCTTCGGCACCTTAGCCCTAAGTACCTCTGCAGGACTATTAGGGTATCAGGCAGTGTTGTCCAAGTCTACAAAAGTCATGCTGACAGTAAAATGGTTGAAGAAGTGTTGCTTTAACTGAGTAGAGCACATCACTGTCCAGGAACACGGCTGCTTCATACTTACCTTAATACTTCTACTGAGTGGAAATTTGACAGTCAGCACTATGCTGAAAAATACTGGCATTGCTGCTTAAGGAAAAAGCGTTTTCCTTCCAGAGAGGGATCCATTTCCACATTCATCAATCTTGAGTCAGATGCAGAGGTATAAGGAGAGCATACATCTGACCAAGAGGGAGCATGTCACACTCCAAACAAAACAAAATCAAACAAGAGGGGTTTCTGCTTTCTGCAGCCAGAAAGACGGAGCATGCAGAAATTATAACAAGGCACTGCTGTGACTCATTGCATCAATAACCACTTCCCCTGGTCTCTGAGATGCCGGCTGGATTTATCTCTTGTCTTATGTTTCGTCTGTGAGAAATCTGGGAGCGAAACCATCATCCCTGTTTGGACAGGAGGCATCAAGCTCTGAGAGTGCTAATTGCTACCCTAATATAAAATAATAGACAATAACAATCACTATATAATGACAGAATATTGGGAACGACGGCAGGGCATGCTGTTCTCTCTGGTAGCAAAACTGAATAATCATAATCTACTGCTGAAGGGAGCAGAAAAGGCTATGTCCTGTATTTATACCAGTTGGAGTGCTCTCCAGTTTATCTGTGAAGTCAGGCTTGCAGGTTCTTGAAATGTAATTTGGGAGATAACTGGATCAGTTCTTCCCAGTGGATGTAAAGCAATGAAAGCTCTGATGGGAGACAAAGGGAGAAGGATTTGGTCACTGAAGGACATGAGTTTCAGATTAAACACAAGAAAAAATAAAGCTCAAAGAAGGGCTTTAGGAGGGAAGAGGGTAGAAAAGCAGAGATAAAGGAAAATAAAGAGACATTGTAGGGGCAGCATAGCTGTCTGTTGAAGTGCATGTCATTGGGCATGGAAATGAGAGAAGATGTCGTCATTCCATTTTCTGTGCGCTGAATCTTTAAATGTAGATGAATCTCTTTCCCTGCTGTGGGGGCAGCTCTGAGGCAGCTGCTGCCTTGTGGTTCACTGCAGATGCAGAATAGTAGCAGAGCAAGGTTGTTTCCTCCTCTTTGCTGACCAGCAACTTCTTTTAGAATTATTTGGTTTTTCTTTCTAATGTTACCCTTCTACAAGAAATGAAAGCAATCTAGTCTGGAAGATATAAAAAATATATTCTGTCAAATAGGAAAATTCAGCCTTGTGGGAACTGCAGGTAATATGACAGTGCTGGCCACCTACTGCCAGAACCATCCCCACTGCCAGACAGTACTGGGGTTGTTTCATCCAGCAGGAAGACAGGACCACAGGACGCGTGTACATCCACGCCTCAGTATAACATACACACACACAACTTGCTCCTGCCCCTATTTAGATTGTCTCCATTACTACCCAACCTCAAAATCCTCAAAATCAAAACACGCCACCAGTAGCCAGTTCAGCACAGCATGTCCTGAGGTGCAGTTAGGATGACTCAGAGTGCAGCTTTTCTTGTCCAACTTTGTTTTGAGAGAGCCATAAATCAGTGGGTCACAGTCTCAGTTTCTGCCTTGGGCTCTCTGCAATATTTCTGCCTATGCATCACATGCTATAATGCACTGTACACATACATGCCCCATATCTCTCTGAAAGTCTCTGCCCTTTGCATAATTACATGCAAATGAGGTCAGTGTACCACAGACCTTTAACTAGCATGAAACCCCTCAAATATCACTTGCAGTAGAAGATCCTAAGGGTTATTCTCACTCCACTGCGAATTTATCCAGAAGCTAAAACTCATGCATATATTTTTTCCTAAATATGCAATAGGCGAAGCACGCACTTTCATCCATTAACCTCATATTGATGGAGACAGCGTAAAACTCACAGCTAAATTCTAACCTGAGTTCAACTCGTACACCTCAGTGCAGCTGAATGCATAGAGCTGGGCACTAATTTTGACTCACAGATGAGAAATATAAAGGCTATGTAAAAGTTGCTTGTGAGTACACAGGAATTACCCATATGAAAAATTACAGCGGTATAAGTCTATTTATCAAGAAAATGACAGTTTATGGGAACTGCAACTTGCAGCCCACTTCTTCCCCGTCAGCGACATCAATTGTTTTGAAAATGTTAAGTCTGACCACTCACTACATTGGCTCCCTATAGAGTTTCTCTTCAGATTCATGCTCCCATTAAATGTCCTAAAAAATTTGTGAAGACAAGAAATGTACTCGACTACTGAATTATTTTGGCATGAAGAATCCCTCTGTAACAAGAAATTATGTCTTTTGTGCAAGACAGAGGTCTTTCCAGGTAGCAGACCCAATGCCGTGGACATTATTTGAACTGCTCCGTGCATTTGACAAGGTCCTTAATTCACTTTCATCAGTAAAAACAAAACAAAACAAAACAAAACAAAACAAAACAACACAACAACAACAACAACCCCCCCCCAAAAAAAAAAAAAAAAAAAAAAAAAAAAATAAAACNAGAAAAAGTAAAGCGTAGGGTCTCTAACCTTCCAGAAATGTCTATGCACATGAAGAGAAAGCAAAACTGGGAATGACATGAGTCGTGTTACTTTCTGTCCTCTCAGAAAGCATTCAAATGAAAGCATTCAGCTACAGTGGTGGGTAGCTTATAAGAGCTTGAACAGGATAAAAAAAAAAATCTATTAGCAAATGACATACAAAACAAAAGGAAATGTATGGCCTTTTGACCTCTAAGTCACCGGGTCAAATCCAGCTCACAGGAGCAGCGATGGAGGTCATTGCCACTTGGGGACTCGGTGATTAATATGAAGTTGGCTTCTGAGCCATGAGCTACAACATCAGAACTGTTGTTCCTTCCCATTAAATGAAGGTGTGACATTGTTTCTGTAATCCTTCACTCATTTAAATTCAATAGCATTAGTATTTGATAAATGGTAAATGCGTGTACATGTTGAATGCTGTGGTACCTTGCATCTTACTCAGCATTTTTCCTCAACAAGGGTGCAGTAAAAACGTATTTGGTTTTACACTATTTAAAAACTTCTTTTCTTTGGTGGAAATAGCTATGCAGGATACAAAGTAGTGGAAAATTAAACCATGTTTGTAATAAAAATTCTCAAACAAAGAATTCTGATACAGTTACCTTTAATTTAAAAAAAAAACTCTGGAGGGTTCTTACAGTGGCACTGAAAATACCCAAAACATTTATGGAAGGAGAATCAAATGTAAAAACTCAAGCGACTATCAGCACTTATTATTTTAGTTTCAGAGAGGTAGATGGCCAGTCCTTTAGACTTTCTCATTTTAAACATGACATAAGGCGATTTTCTAAGTATCTCCAAAATGGGATTGGTTTCCCACCATGTTTTAAAAATCAATAATACATTTTCAGCTACAAAAGGCTTTGCAGAAATTTACTGGGAACATTGAATAAAGATGGGTATGTCCATTTTTTATGAGATTTTTACAGTGCTGAATTTAAGCCAGCAGCATGCAGGCTGTTGGTGGCAAGTAAAATATTCTCAACTATAAAGAGGAGGAAAGGTAACCAAGCTTTTCAAAAGCAAGTGCACTTGTGTTTGCCTCTGCAAAACCTGTCTGTGTCACACACACAGTGATGAACAGCAGGATGAACTTTTAGTATTTTTCACAAAGTGAAAGAAATCCAATTTAGTGGCATCCCCTGTCAAAAAATACATGTTTAGCAACTGAGTTGGAGGCCAGAAAGCAAGAGAGCAATATGTTTAAAAAAATAAAAGAAAGACTTTGCACCTCACACTCCAAATAAATCATGTTTGTACAGGCCCCTACTCATGTTAGCAGGACAACTCTTGCATGTGTGAATGAGTCAGCAGAGGATCCACACAATCAGGCCCTAAGTGGTCACATCACTGAGTTTAAAGATCTAAATAAAGGGAGTGTGGACTTCACACGGGAAAACCAGCCACCCGTAACCTCTTTCTGTGCAGGACACGCAGCAGGCCTGTTCTGGGTGAAACCACGGGCACTCCTGCTGCTCCTCCAGCATGGAGCTCTGCCCCACCAGCTCTGCCACATGGGGCTGGGGACAGTCCTGCCCACATGCCGCCAGCAGGATGTGGTCTGCCATCTTCTTCATTATTACCACAGTCAGGTGGAGAAACTTCTTTACTTTAAGGGTGCCAGAGCATCGGAACAGGCTGCCCGGAGAGGCTGTGGAGTCTCCTTTGGAGACATTCAAAACCCACCTGGACACATTCCTGTGTGATCTGCTCTGGATGAACCTGCTTTAGCAGGAGTAGATGAGCTCCAGAGGTCCCTTCCAACCCCAACCATTCTATGATTCTATGATTTTACGATTCTATGGTTACTTTTTACTATGCATGTTAAATACCTTCATTGCAATAGTACTGTGTCACTTGGTACTTCTTCAGCATCTTTCAACCATTGCATTTACATCACCACTGCCCCATTTTACAGATCACAGACCCAAAGCAAGGTCATGGCAGGAACCAGTTGCTCTGGCCAGTGCAATAGCAGGATTACCTACCTGCCCTCCTTACGTACTACCCAGCAAATTCTTCTCTAAAAGAACTGGAAGGGTACAGGCACATAATGCTCCCTTTTGAGATGAAGTATCTTAAAATACTTGCTCAGTTTTGCTTAGTATTTTGTCCTTCTCAAGCAATTTTATAGTGTGGAGTATTTTAACAAGAATTCTACATATGAAGGGAGGTGGAAAATTATATTTTTTCAACAGTGAGAAACCAAGTGAACAAAGGATATACCTCTGAATCTAAAACCAAACTGTCCTCACATACCTGCAATCAGGAGTACTATTGTAATATCAGGATGAATCAATCCATCTTCTCTCTGACAATGATCTTTTCTATACATGTTTTGTGCTGTAAAATTTTAGCAACACATATTTGATATATACTTAGTCTTACGACAGTTTCCTTGGCACAGATTTTCAGCCTTCTGCCCCCATGTTTTGAAATGTGTTTTGCAATTTATTCTTGAAGCCGTCTGTATCACTACCTAATTAATCAGGAGTAAAAAACATTCCGGTCATGGTCAACTTTAAATTTTACCAGTGCAACTATTATACATGTGATCTATGGGAGGATAGGCATGAGGGGGAAAATGGAGGTTAGCTAGGTAAATTTTGCTTGGAGAAGGCTTGATTTTGCAAATGATGAAATCCATGCAGTCTGAGATAAAGGCTTGAAAGCTGGGATATACAGGCTTGAAGACCGAACCCAGTCCCTCTTACAGAACCCATCAGGTGCACCATAACACCTGGTTATAACACCTGGTTATAACACCTACTGCCAGCCAGTTTGGAGACATACAGGCTCCCAACCTACATTGCAGTGATAGGGATCAGAAACTGCAAAGAGAAGCCAGAAGTCCATCCCCACAAGGAGGTTTGAAGACTTTTTGGCTGTGTTTAGCAATAGACAGAGAATCAAAGTGCCTTGCAAGAAGCTCTGCATCCTTTCAGCCACCTTGGAGGTGATACTATTAAGCTTCAGTGGGATAAATACAATGAGAAAATGCTCAGCAACGTAAGGGCTCCACAATCCTGTCCTACATTTTTGTTTCTGGAAGCCATTTTTTTAATGTCTTTGTAGATGAAACTAAATGCTAGATTTCACCTCCCCCTCCACTCACATTGCAATGCTTATCTAATTCACATTTATGTGAAGTCTGATTCCACTGCTAAGTGTTTTTAGTCTCCCACCCAATTTGGCATACAGTGAACAGTGCGCAAAATAAATTTAATTGATTTGCACGGGTATTAAAACAGATTATCATCTACACAGATTTGGAAAGCAGACACTGCGTGTTAGCCAAATGGATGATGCAAACTATAATTATTTACAAAGGGTTTCAGGGAGCTGGGTATTAGCAGGGAGTAGATCATGTTTGACAGCAAAATAATTTCACATTTATCCATCCAGTGCCAAAGAGGGTCCAGACTTAATCATGAGATTATTTGTATATCCAGGAATTATTGATTTAAAACATTAGTGTGGATGTTAAGAAACAAATTTTCATACAAAGGCACTTGATTTAGCTATTCCTGCAAATGATATGCATGACAAAATGCACCCATTTCCAGGACAGACCAGAACTTTCCATCCAGGCCCCAATCGCAAATAAATGCTTGACCCATAACGCACAACTGAGCACACACGTGCAGCACCAGCTAGATATTCCTGTTTAAAATCCACAGCTGCCCACCATCTAGAGGCAAATATTGACATACTGACATATGGCTGCTAAATATGCAATGCAAATATCACCAAATTGCCACCTCCAGCATGCAATTAATAAAGGAGGACCCTAGGAGGGCACATTAACAGCCATCTCCTCTCCTGGAAAGGCTGTTATTTAGAGTATTTGAGAATGCTGTCACCTGTTCAGCCTGTCCCCCTCCGCTGCCTCTGCCCATGCTCAGGTGTGACATGGGGACATCAGGATGGCCACCAGCTCACGCCATTGCTCCGACCCAGCCACGGCAGTGCGCAATGCTGGATGCCCGGGGAAGAGCACAAAGCCAGAACAGGCATACAGCAATTGCTCAGTGCAGCATCCGCAAGGACTGTACTTTTATATTAAACGAAATTGTGGAATGGAAATGAAAAACCTTGCCTGAAGAAAAAGGAAGCAAGCTGTGAAGATGTTGAGTAAAAGACTCCCTTTTGTGCGTGAAAGGGGGAGGTTGTTTTTCCAAGGGCATGGGACACTTTCACAGTATCAGGACTACAGAAACTGCAAAATAAATTGTATGGCAGGTTCTTTAATCAAATGTCTATGACAGCTGAATTAAAACATTATTTAATGGAGTTAGCTCTGAGATTTGAAGTTTGTTTCTCTTTGTTCCACAGCCCAGGAGACCACTCTTTTTTTTTTATGCCTCCCTGATGTATGAAATCATTGTAGTGTCCCTTACACTGCTTCAGGAATAACGAAGGCTGGAAAAATACTTTTCCTGGGTAATAAACTCATAGCTGGCCTGAATATTTTTCAATTCTACACCGAACACTCAGTTGAACAGACTGCTCTCCTTATTCAGCAATGATCAGCGCACAGCTCTGACCAAAACCCTGTTATTTCAGCTGATTTTGAAAGGTGTTTTTTAAAAACAGGGTAAACTCCAAGGAAACTCCCTCCTGTGAGCTTGATGCTATTGCATAGTGACAGTCATTGTAGCTTCTAGGCTTTAATTAAGAAAAATACTTAAACGTCTGATTTCAAGAGGACTTTTCATGCACTTAATGTCTGTTGCTTACATACTTCGTTGCATAAACGTCTGAGCACAATGTATTAGCAATAATTATTGTTCCCTGAAAACATGCAAAAAGCATTCAGGAAAGGTTGGGCTTAGTGTTCCAATTCTGAATAATCTAAAATGTTGATTATTCTGCGGTACAATAATAATGAAAAAACAAAACAGCAAACACTTCCTAGTAACACTCTGAAAAACAGTAATCAATTCTAGAAAGACACCAGAATTTATTTCATAGTTATAGAATTGATTTTATATCTACATAGAATTTTTCATCACTGAAAACCTCAAAGGGCTTTTTAGAACAGGACTGAACTTTATCTCCTGGTTATAGGAAACATACAGCTGCTGTTTTCAAAGTAAGTGTCTCCTTGGAACTAAGGTCAGTCACTGCTTTGCAATGTATCATCTGAAGTATCATGTGCAGTTCCAGTGAGGTCCTCTCTCATCCTCTGGCCTAATCTTCCTAACTGTATATTACTTCCTACATGTTTCCTCCTTAGCTAGTGCAATAAAGGAAACCTGATCAAATTTCAAAGGATGAAATACTGAACGTATGAATAAAAAGAAAATCGGTTGCGGTGGACCCAGATTTTAACCAGAGATGTTAGTGGTATTAGTTTTAGAAATCAGTGAAATTATAATAATAAAAACTCTTGTTGAATAAAATTTTACAGTGAAATTAAACATTCCCACTGAAACTGGAAAATAACTTATTATTATGGAGTATCACAATTTTGAAAACAGCATCACATAACCTTTAGTTGCTTCAGTTTTGAAGTATTTATTTATGACACTCACCATTGACCTATTCTTATCTTACCATCTTCCTATAGGCAACAGTTATTCCCACAATAGCCCTTCTTCTGTGGGTAGAGAGGCTTGTGTTTTTATTATGGCTGAAGTGCAGGTATAGCTTCATCAGGATAAAGTAATTACATCAAAAGCAGACCTGATCTAGCCTAATAATGACAAAGCTACACAATCGAAATGCATGCTCCGGTTCTCCTGGGAAACCTAAAACCCACAGAGGTGTTGCGGCAGGTAAGTATGTCTCAGAGGTTTTTCAGTTCCATTGTTTGCTGATCTATTTGCCATTCCTGAAAGAGGATGTCATGGGAGAGAATTCAGAGTATTTTTTGGAGACCGGGCAACACAGAACTAGCCTGATTTTGTTTTTCTGTAGTTAGTTGGCACTGCAGATCTCTAAATAAACATAAAGTCATTCACAATCAAACAGGCAAGCAAGAAATGACAAGTGTTTTGACAGTGCTTAAAATACTTTGAGGTATTTTTAGCATATTTCTGAGTCGTATTAGCTTAACCTGTAATAGAATATAAATGAGCCCATATGGCAGAGATGTAATTATGTTCCATGTGAGAAATCCCTGTGGTAGATTTGGGGAAAAAAACTCACCACATGTGCCTTCTGGAGGGCACGATTTACACATGATTACCTACTCATTTGCATTGAGAAGAATATGAAGTAACACAATGCTAACAACACAGTAATGAAAAGGGCAAGCAAAGACTCCAGATCCCTGGGGGTGCTGATCCCTCTGACTGACATCCAGTTAGGAGCAGGGAATTCGTCCCTTTAGGGAGTACATTTTATGAAGCGATCTTTGATTATGTGGGCACAGTAATACCGAGTCTTAATTATTATTACTGTGAGAGAATGGGCTACAAATCTCCAGGGAGCAGCTCTGTCACAGATACTTTGCCGGCGAATGCTGAAAATGAGTGTTTTCCCAAGGATCATTTTCATTCCAACCTGATATTTAGCTGAAGTTTCTTTGACTACTAGTCATGAAACATTAAATATAGATTAGAGGCAGAGAGATGTTGAAAGTTAAAATTCACCGGAGGTGCACACCCATGCGCTTGAGAGACAGCCCCAAATGTTGTCCAGATGTTGTAGCAACAAGGCTGAGGGTTCCCAAGCTGCAGCGCAGCCACAACAGAGGAGAAAGTGGATGTTTAGCATTCCACCAGCCTTCTGTTTAGTTTACTTGTAGTGTATTAATTTAGCAGAAAGTCCTAACAGCCTGTTAGCGGTAGATGTTACCAAGTGTACACTACCCTGAAAGAATGAAGAAATTCTTTTATAGCAATAAAGGGAGTAATTCAAAGCATGTAATTGATTTTCCACATTTTCAAACTGTGATAAGACTAAGCTTTAGCAGCAGAAACATGTGTTTGCAGTTTTGTCAATGTTCTTCAATGAATAAAAAAAAAATAGGGACCTATAACTTACTGGCTAAATCGTTTACATGCATTGGGCATTTCAGTGGCTATTGAAGCACTTGCCAAAAGCATGACAGGCTCGGAGGTGGTGAGGATTGGGTTTTGCCACAGGACATGTTTTTGTGATTATCTAAAATAATTATTTTCCAGCAGGAGCATGACAGAAGAACATCAAGGCTTTCTTAATGAGCTATTGTCACGTTCATGTGCTGTCCTCCTTTACTTCTTCCACCCTTTTCGCTCCGGAGGGACGTAGCGGTGGCAGGGTAGGGCTCATGTCTTTCCTCACCCTTGCAGCTTTTCCATGTATCTGCTGAGCAGTGCAGCCCCCAGTCTTCACTCCAGTTGTTAGGGTGCTCTCTGGGACTCTGCATGAACCTCTCTGATGATGTTCATCAGTGGAACTCAGAACAGAACCGTCAGAGCAACTTCTGAATATCAGGCAATACACTTACTGCAGGGTGGCTAGGAAGGCTCTGGTGAAGCCCCCCAGCTGACATTGACAGACTGAGCTTAAGTCCAGAAGGAAGATTCAGAATTATTTAACCTGGATGTCTCCCTCATTCAGCAGTTTTACTGTCAAAAGTGTGTGCTTGTTTCCATATTAACCATGTCAAAATTCACCAATGGATTTCAGAAAGGTTTTTGGGTTCTCCTGCCTGACACCAGAAAGACAGCATAGAGTGCTAGGGCCAAACTAAAGAGCCAAGCACCAGGCACTTGTCATGATGTTTTGAAAAGAGGTCACCTACTAACGCTTTGGAAACAGGTCACGTATTTGTCCTCTGAAATGTTACAATTTCAGTCTTCTTCGCATCTTGCATTATGAGAAAACTAAGATGCTTATTAGTGCCTTTGTAAAAAAAGAGAAGACACATCCTCAGAATAATCTATTTACCAGGGTACGCAAGGGAGATAAAGAAAATTTGAGTCCTTTCCCCACTGTCTCGGCCTTGGAGCAGACCTGTGGATGCAGACTTCAAGTGCCCCTGGGCACACTAAGCCCTGAACCGCACATTCGGATTCCCATTGCATTTCAGTGAATACTTGTGGAAAGTGATACAGACTGAGTTGGTGGCGCTCATCAAAACCTACCAGAGAACGGCAAAGTTTCCAGTGACCGAGGCAGTTATGGTGGAGAAAAAAAGCAAAGGTTCATGTCCCCACATATCATTTGCCCCGATTCCCGTGTTAGAAGAATTGCCAAAGTGAGAAGGAAATAGCTTAGAGGGATGCCTGCCCACAGCCAGGAGAGAAGAGAGTGTTTGCAGCGTGGGGGTAAGGAAACCATCTTCTGGCATGGTGAGGAGTTGGCAAGACTGACAGAAAATCAAACAGGGCAACAGTAGGGCAGGGGGGAAGAAAACCCTCAAAGACTAGAAGCGAGCTGGTTCATGTTCACTCCCTCGGGACAGCACAGAGCACCCCCCACAGTGAATGACTTCACAGGTTTGAAACCAGGTAGGGGAGATTCAGAGAATAGAAAACGGGGATAAAAAACCCTTTAAACTGAAGTGTAAAGCGTTGAGTTTGGCAGACAAGGGGAATAACTACCTAAGTTTGTCACCATCTCATTACCATTGGGTGCCAGCTAGCAGCAGACGACAATCTTGTATGGCTTCCTTCTGGACAAATATACAGCAGAGATCAGCAGCTAGACCAAGGAGGGTGCTGGTGGAGATTGAAGAAAGGGCACAGTAGAGGCAAGGATGCCCTCTGGGCCTCCACAGGCAGGGATGGTTCTTCTGGAACCAGAGGCAGACTTTGCTGGTGCATACCATTGGGGGTGAAGCATTTGGGCTGCCATGATTTTCCAGCATAAAGAGGGTTTTTAAAACATATGAAGTATGTCAAATAACTGAGTAACATGCTGGCTGCGCCCTCCCCCATAGGAACTGGTATATTTGTATATTTGTATATTGTTTCTTCTACAAAACAATAAAGTTAAGAAGGCAAAATACTGGTGAATTCATTGTGCTATTTAATCAGACAGCCTGGAAGAAACAGAAAAACAAACAAAATCCCTGATGGTTGCTCCATTCCATCCCTCCTCCATATGTGGCTGCTCCCTTTCAAAAGCCGTGCACAGCAAAAACAAAGAAGGAACGTGATTACCTTCCCTGGGGCCTGGCAGAGCCCTTTGCAGTGACCACTGCAGGCACTGCTGCTTACCCAAATACATCACCAGTGGCGGAACACAATGCCTCAGTGCCAGTTCTTTGCAAACAGTAGTGCAAAGTGCAAAGAAATATCATGGACCGTGCAAGGTTCCCAACACAAGGATAATGAGAATTGAGGGTGCTCAGCTATAAATATAACCAAACCCTTGGTAATCTCGTCTCTTGCTGGTTTCTCAATTTGCATTTAAGAACTCCGAACAAACAGAGCTCTCATGCAACATTGCTCAACAGACAGCAGGTTTATTTCTACTGCTCCCTAGACTTTCTTTTGTTTTGCTGTAGTTCAGAATAGAATTTAAAAAGGAAAAAAAAAANGATACAGGAACTCCGTGTGCTTCACTGCAAATGCTGCTGATGTAATTCTCTTTGAAGTGAGCAGCAAAACTCCTTTGGAGGTTAATGAGAACAGGATCAGGCCCTCCACACTGAACTTGCGCTGGGAGCAGATAAGATCTTGAATCATTCAGAGCCAAGCATGTTATTTGTGCAACATGGGCAGGCTGAGTCAATCTCTGAATATTTTTAATGGGTGTCAACGTGAAGTGTTAATTCCACAAGTTATGTTGTTTTGCAGTTTGCCTGTGCCTGCTTTCCAGGCTGCCTTCATGGATGGTACACATCCTCTCACCGGCTGCGAAGAAAAGCTATTTCCAGAACTGCTGCGAGAAAAAAAAAACACTTCTGAGAAAGTATAAACTAGGACTTTTACAAAAAATTGGAAAAACAAATTACGGTAGAAATACCTGCTAGACATTCAGACTGTCAGCATGCATAGAAATAAAAGTTATCCCATTTCAAACAGAGATGACAACTTTTTTTATTATTATTTTTTTAAAAGACCCTAAAATCAAAACAAGTATTTTGTAACTGTTCATTTTTGAGAAACTAATCTTGATCTCTCATTTTTGACGAAACTGAGGAGTGAGGTACTGAAGTCATAGATCCTTAGATGATGTCTGCCCCTGGATAGTACCTATATACTCTTAATAAATAGGATCAGAAAAACATTGAAAACATTTTGAAGCCTGATGAAATGAGCTAAGCACTACAAACTGCTTTCAGATGAGGAATCTTTATTTTTGGCTTTCTCTTTTTCTGTCCCCAGGATCTCCATGCACTACTGAATGCATCTTGAAGCCACGATGAAATTACAGCCCTCCTGAGGGCAACAGGAGGCTTGCCATTGCCTTCAGCAGAACCAGGATTTTACTCTTACTGTAAAGACATCTTAAGAAACACTGGGCCGAACTGCCCACTTCTGTGGAAAAAGTCAGCTGGAAACATAGCAAAGCCTACCACACAATTTCCTTTTCATTCTCCCCTGAGGGGAGATTTTTAATCTTGGACTGGAAAACAGGATCTAGGGAAGCCTGGCGGAAACCCTGTGGTTGCCATCTAGAGAGGGCTGGCCTGGGCCGGGCTCCTCACCGTGCCCCGCTCCCTGGCCCATCACCACCACCGCCACCAGTCCCCTCAGCCCCAGCTCTGCAACCTGCTCTGCCCAGCCCACTTGTGCAAAGCAACCAGGAGGGTTTTGTCTTGTTGTGGTTCAGAAACACCCAGACAAAAGATATTTCCCTGCCTCCATCTTCTGTGCATCTGGGGCACATGCTGAAGGACTTCCCCATGGTTTCTGCATGGGGAGGATGTGGGGACCCCTGCCTTTCCACATCTGAGTTATTGTGGCCTTCAGCCACCCCTGGCAGGAGACGCACCAATCCTGCACGGACATAGTTCCCAGTTCACCATCTCAAATCTGGCCCATGTAGACAACCTTCTCTTCCTGCCTCTCTGACCTCTCCACGCCCACATGACACAGTTCCCTGCCTTCCCAGGCCCCCGTGTCCTCCTCTCTCTCCCCATGTCCTCAGCACCGCGGGACAGCAGCTCCAGCACAACGCCAAGGGTGGCAGGTCTAGCAGGGTTCATTCACAGTGGTCTCCATTTGCTGTCACATTTGAGCTTAGGGCTGGTATGCTCCACCACTCACGAACTGCAAACCTTTGCCCCTGTGTCAGGAAGTAGAAAGTGCATTCAGACACCATATTATAGCCATCCCAGTTGCCGCTCCTAATTGGAATTGGTCAGATCCCGTTTTCTGACCTTTGCTTCCATTAATATCAGTAACAGTGAGGTGCCCGGTCCTGCAAAATACTAACCCCTTGAGCTTGTTGCAAAATTTTCTTTCACTTCCTTCAGAATTAGACTTCTTTTTTATTAAGAAGTAAATAAACTACTTGCAGTCTTTTAACAGAGGGCTTCATGCTAAGTGACTTATTCCCTTCCCTGTTCACAGAAAATAAGTGAAGCTTTCATCATAACAGACAAAGTATGAAAAAGTTAACAAGAGTCATAGCACAATCTGACTTTATGATGAGTTGTTGATCCTGCAATTATTTTCATTTACACAAATATTTTGAGAAGCTCACCTTGAGGTTTTGTGTTGGCTTTTTAAAAATTTTATTTCCTCTATAGATGCACTTGTACACGAGTAGGCTATAAATGAAACACTTGTTTTCCTGAAGGCAATCATGAAGGTGTGATCGCACCCTTCTCAGTTTTACATAGAGCAAACTTATCATAATGCATAGTAATATTTGAATTTGAACAAGTGGAAAATCCTTATTTGCTCACACTACACTCTCAGTATTAACTCAAGATCAGCTCCTTGGGAATAGTATGTGTGCTTATATTTAACAGTAAAATGTCATGAATAAAGAACCTGTCAAACAACTTGAGAGTAAGTCATTTCCCTACTTGGAGAGCAATGATTTTGTGATGAACACGATGAACATCGCGCAGTGAGTCCTCAGGAATAAACTGGGATCTGAATGAGTTATATTTTGGCAATGGTCAGAGCAAGGCAACTTCCAGCAGGGTTGTAAGAGAGGGCATGGGCAAGCGAGTAGCGGTATAGGAGCCACAGAAGGTCAGCCAGGGATGTTGTAATGGCACACACTGCCTGTAACTTCCTCCGTCAAATGCAGGGACTGAGAGCAGCCAGAATAGCCTCCACCCTAGGTAGATGCGGGAGGAAAAAAAAGAAAAAGAGCCAGCACATCGCTCAGACGGCCAGGAAAACGAGCCAGTTCAGCACAGCCTCGGCAGTGCTGCCGGTAGGACGCCCATGGAGTCTGCAGAAGAATGCAAACGTTACCTCTGAGGGAGGGGGATAGTCCAGCACCCAAGATGCAGCAGTGGGCGTTGAACTGGTGGTGGGCAAGCTGCCAGGGGGGACTGACATGCTCTTGTCTTTTAAATGGATTGCACACTCCTGTGGCTATCATTCTGTCCTTAACTTCTGCAGTATGGATAGTGGAGGTCAAACAAGTTACCAGCAACAAAGCAATAGTAATTAACATGAACAAGACAACACAATAAGTCATATAGCATCAGTGAGTCATACTTTTAGTCTAATTTAAACACTGCAATGAGACTAACACTGAGTCACAGAATGTAAAACAGTTACAAAAGATCTGAATTATAGTAATGAGTATGGAAGAAAACAGCATCAAGACATCCCACCTGAGGGATACAGGCCACTTTCATTTTTCTTGTGATCTTTCTCATCAAACTACCCCATGATAAACGGCTTTTAAATTTATGCTGTAACAAGTAATTAATGTTAGCCAAGTTATACTAGAATTAGAAAAAATACTGTTCTCCCTCACCCAAAGGCATCCTGCTGATATATTGTGGACAAGTTCCACCTACCGTTCTGCACTATTGACATATGGTAGCCTTGTACCTTAGCCTTAGCTAACACCTTGCTAAACACTGCAGACCATTAATAATGCAGCTATCTAAAAGACAGCTAATTGCAAACAGAAGTCTATTACTTCAATATTTTTGAACAAGTTATTTTTCAGATAGTCCATCAAAAATACTTCATATTGCGGCTGACATAAGCCTCCCAACGCAGCATGTTTACATCAGTTTAACAGTTATTGTGAAGCTCCCACATTAGTGCAGTGCAATCATCCATTACTTTCATGTGCTGCAACGAAGCCTGGGGATGCTTGGACAAGGCCTGTGGGGTCGCAACCCAACAGCATTTCACGCAAAGTTGCTGGCTGAATGGGGGTCTTCATTAACTGCTGCCTGAATAGAAGATGAGAGTTTATTTATTCAACCTCAAGAGAAGCAACTTAATGCTGCTGATTTGAATGCAAACAAGGGTAAGACCTCATACCTGGAAGATGCTCTGATGTGGTGACACTGGAAGTTTACACTAAATACAAGTTGAGATCTGAAACACAGTTGTCACGGCCTATAAAATCAGCATGTATTCTTATAGCATTTAAATTTTTAGAGGCATTGTCTATGACTAAACTATCAAAGTGGTATTGCTTTAGTCTAGAAAATGTTGCACTTGCAATTATATATTGCTTATTAAGGGCTATTTTGCTAATTCACTGAAATCTCTCCCATATGACAGAAATGGTATTTGCTTCTCCATTTAGTGACCTCGAATGATTAAGTGAAGGTGCAGCGTGAATTTCAGTTGGCAAATAAATGCAATTATTTTTTCTTACAGGGCATAGTATTATCTAGACTGCTTTGACACTGTCACTGGGCTGCTCTCAAATATGGGGCTTATAATGCTTGCGATGTGTCCAGGACCTAACCCTGGGGTGCTTGGCTTGTCCTTAAGCAGCTATTTCACATCTTGAAGTGTTTGGAGACTTCTAAAAACTAAACTATGAAAAGCAAATCCTCAGTCTAGCTTCCTAAACTCACTAACCCATGTTTTAAATTACGGTACTACTATTTCAAAACTGGTCAAGACCTTCAGAACAAAGCATTTCTCCAGTGACATTTCTGTGCTGTGAACACACAGGCAGCAAGCGGTTCAGTCCAAAGCAAGAAAAGCAAAGTTCCCTTTCTCCATATGAGTGAGAATCATTGCCTTCCAGCTCAACCGATGAACCAGAGGCAAGAGATTTACAAATATTACCTCCACAGCTATGAACCAGAGAGAAACCCGCACTTCCAATGGGACCAAGCAGCTAAAGGACTTGCATTTCTAAATCAACATTTGAATTTGTAATCCATATGATGCATTCACTCTAAGTTTGCAAAACACGTAGAGCAACGATGCTCTGTGTTCAACAAGTGCAAACAACAACTAATACAAATCTAGCAAAATGAAAAAGTGGAGGCTGATACTCAGAACTGGTTTTGCATAGTATTACCACACAGTCCTGTAGTGCTGTCATTGGAAACATCTACCACATACAGTGCAATTCCAGTGCTTGAACACTAGAGGGTCAATTCATGATGAAAATAGAGCCTTACCTCAGTTTCCTTATTTTTATAGGTAAGCGTTTAATTTCTTACTTACCAGTTCTTCAGCTCTCACGAGTTTCACTAGCTGAAGCTCTTTCTGAGGCCATGTGGCACTGGGATGGAGGAGTTATGTCACACAAACACAATTTTTTTGCAATATTCACCTCAATCATGCGCATACACATCACAACAAACCTATGATTGCTTTCCCTGGTCAGCTGCAGGGTACGCACCTTTTCAAAAGGTTCACCAAGCTGGACTGGAAGTTGTCTCATGACTAGGAGTGGCAAAAGACTGAGGAGATACTAGCCCATAGCCATTTTGACAAATACTCATCCTGTACATAGACAGCAGCCTCTTCCCATGCCTCGTTATCCCTTTGAATAACACAAAAAATGTAAATCCTGACCATTTAAATGGAAGGAACCCTCAGCACCACCTGTAATTGTACTTGTGCCCAACAAGCACTGAAATGGCAGCAGAAGGGTTGGCATCATCCAGACAGCAGAATTCATACCCACTAGATCACAGCCTTGCCACTCAATTAAAAAAAAAACCAAAACACCTCTAAAAGTATGTGCATACACCAGAAATTTGGGGCATCACTGTACGAACAAACCAGAAATCCTTCCCCTTTCCAATAGGATTTGTTATGGAAACAGCATATAATTTCATTCCAATACTGCAAATTTGCCACTACATTAAAGAGCATTACTGTTACTGAAGGATGAACAGTAAATCAGCATCTCCTCTCTCCAGGCTACAGCCCTCTTCGGGGGAATGGTGATTCCAAGTGCCCCTTCACTTCAGGCTGTAAATACATCCCATGAGAGAAAGCAAAGCTGTTGACTAAAGAATGTCTTAGCAAGTACTTCTAGCCCAACAAACTTTGCTAAACCACAATCTTGTTCTTATATTATCCTTCTTGTCAGGGACAAAAGAGCTAGGCAACACTCCTTCTTTGTATACAGTGATCCTTTCTCCGGTAAACATGGCACATCAGTTATACAGGCTGTGTTGTAAAAAAATCCTATATAAATTCTCTGGAGCAAGGGATAGATCTAACAGTGAGGTAAAACATTAGTGATGACTGCAATACGCCCATGCAAAAGACACCTTTGTATCATATTAATAAAGTCTCAAATACCATTATGTGTTCAGAAATAAAAGTATTAAAACATAGGTGAGTCATACCAATAGCATCACAGCATTCAGTAATGACTGACCTTTACAAATGGCTGCACTGTGAAAGTTCACAAGAATCAGCAAACAAAAAAGCAGGGGGTTGCTCTTTTATATTATTTTTAAATGATCATAGTGGTGTCTAGTATTTTATTAAAATAACCAAGACTGAACATGCAGCTTTACCTCTGAATCCATGAAAAAAATCCCAGAGAACTGAAGGGGATCCATATCTGCTGCAAACCATGAACTACAAATATTAACATTTTGCTTCATGTAGAAATGACAATTCTATTACTCATCTTCAAAAGCATTTTCTAAAAATCGGTCTTCCCATCCCTACCATAAATACAAAGCCTCTATTACAAATAAATGTGTTCTTCCATAAATCACATACATTCAGCTGCAAGAAAACAGAGCAGTCAAAATGGCTCAAATGTAATTATACACCGACCAAAAAGAATTCCACTGCAACTGAAGTTGAATGGCTTGTACTTCAGGTCATTAGCTGAGTGCTGACCCGTACAGTTTTAAATGCTAAAATTATATATATCTAAGGGGATGGAGGGGAAAGACTTGCGAAAAATGTACAAAAAATGTGAGAAACCAGGAACTATGTTCATTTCAAACAAATTTTTAAAATAACAAAAAAACCCCTATCCTTGCTTCACCTCATTAGAGCAATTTTTTCAAGCTTCCCTTACTTCTGTATGACTGTTTACACATCATGATTTGTAGAAAAAAAAAGAAAAAGAAAAACAAGCCAAAAATAATTTACATATTTCTCCAGATCTACAGAATAAAATGCTGTACTAGCTTATAACACTGGAAATCAGAAATTAAGTCTCATAGTTAGCCAGTCTTTCCTAACAAACCCAAAGAATGGCACTTCAAACAATGAATTAGAAAAAAAAAAAAAAAAGAAAAAAAGATGTCTTGTGTTGAAAGGTTTAAGAATGTGCGTACTTTCCATAAAGATGAAATGCTTCCATGAACATACAGCTTAACTCTGGATTAACCAAACATTCCAAATTCAGGAAAACAAAACTATTTTACTCATGAAAATATTCTGACAATATTGCAACATAGTCTGAGTGTCACTTTGAGCGGTGAGAAAATCTTTTTTTTTTTTAATTTTAATAGGAAAAAGAGAAGAAAGGCCAAGTTGAGAGAACCCTTTTCTTTAACCAAAAACAACAACAAAAAAGAACTGGTGAGCTTCTTTCTTCTCCTGCCATATAGCAGATCTCTTCTTGGATTTCACACCACTGACCATACCCTGTCAGAGATCCTGAACAGTTTACATTACCTCTTTTGAAGGATTAATCTAGACTGGCCCACAAATAAAAACCGAAATGCACAATGAATTCCTACACTAAGTTCCAGCTTGTTACTGTGAACTCAATGTAAGAAAAAAGGAATCCCACACATCGTGTAGCACATACACTGCTTTCACACAGTATTTGAGTTAGTCAGAGGAATATGTAAAGGGACAAGATAGTTTTGTACAAAACCTCAATTTATTTCAGAGAAATTAAAAATATGGTATTTAATATATATAAATTTCTATTCCTCTATAAATATAGATGATCTTGTGATAATGAACAGAAATAAATGCATACCAAATTCAAATAATTTTGCATTTCAGGGTATGGTAGCCATAGATAATGTTTACGAACCTAAATACAGGCATTTGTAATATAAAAAAGTTTAAAACAATACAATCAGAGGAAAAGCATTCTGCTGGTTTTCATACAGAAGACTAAATATTCAAATGCATCTGTTGAAAGTTACAGTTTCATTTTTAACCTCTTTTTTTTATTTATTAAGCGCAATCCCACACAACCCAGGAGCATACAAGGTAGTAGATATACTGCACACATGGTATCTCATCTTTGCAGTATGAAACGTTATTACTGTACTGAAAAAAACGGGGGTGGGGGGAAAGACACGAGAGGCTCTTTACGGTTTCACATCACACCAGAGTGCTCAAACATTCTGGTTTTCTGCTTCTCTGCCTTTGCTTTTACCACTAGCAAAAATCATCACACCCTCATGATGTGTAATAAGCTAAAATGTCAATGAATTAAAATCCAGGGGAACGGCAATGGCTCAAATGTTTCCCAAATGCAGGGCCAGCTTGTGGGTATAATTAAGAAGGGAAAAAATAAAATATTCCGACGAAGCTTTTGCTCCTGATCCCGTATTTCCTGCTCCGGCCGAGCGCAGGCAGCGCAGCCCGCCGGGCGGCAGCGAAGCCCCCGCGGGGCGCCCCGGGCAGCGGCCCCGCTGCCGGCACCGGGCAGGGGCTCCAGCACACACACCAGGCGGGCAGGCCGGCACGTCCGTGTCCCCACGCACGCCCCAGCCATCGGACGTGCCACAGGTGCAGCCGCTGTGGAACCTCAACTCATACAACACAACAGGCCAGCTCCTCCCGAACTACGCTTAAATAAGTTGTACAAGACAGGAAGAGGGCAGCGCAGCCGCGGGCACTGCGGGGAGGGTCGCCCTCCACAAGAGGCCGGGCACGGCTGGATGTTGTCTCTACCCCCTAAAACGGGCCTGGCGGGTCCCGCCTGGGTCAGCGGCGCTGGGCTCCGCTGCGGCCGGCCGAGGCGAAGCACCGACCCCACGCCATGGCCGGGCGGCTGCCGCTCCGCTCCGTGCGGGGCCAGCGGGGTCTGTCCCCCCACACGGGCCGGGCCCGCGGCGGGAAGCGCCGCTCCTCCCCACGCCAACCCCACCCAGCCGGGCCCGCGGCCCAGCCCGCCCCGGGAGGCGCCCCCGGCAGCGGCAGCAGCCTCGCTCCGGGCTCCGCGGCTCATGCAGCTGAAAGCACAAGCACAGCCATTGCAAAACCTGGGAGGGGAGAAGAAAGGGGTTTGTTTTGGTTACTCTTACCGGCAGCTTTTCCCATCCCGCCCTACAAAATAAAAATCCAACGCCTCTTTTTTTCCTTTTTTAAGTTAAAAAAAAAGGGGGGGGGGGCGAGGAAGCAAAATCCGCAAACGGGTTAAAAGTGTCCTAAATAATTAAAAAAGTGAGATTTTTTTTGTAATTTAAATACAAATATACTTACAAAATCTTACAGAGGCTATTTACATCCCTCTCCCCCAACCTGCCAGTGTGTTCAGTTCCTACAGGAGACAGCCTGGGAGGAGCGGGGAGGGCAGAGCCGGGCGGTCCCAGACGCAGGGGTCCCCATCTGGCTCGTTCTCTGCTCCCCGCCGCCTGTGGAAGCGACTCGTGGTCCCCAAAGTTTGCCCAGGCTGCATAAGGAGCTGCTTGGCAAGGCAGAGCCCCGGTCCTCTGGCTGCCCACTGTCCCCCTGGCCCAGCAGACGGGGGTCTCAGACGGTCGTCTCGCCCTGCTTGCTGTTGGTGAGCCTGGTGTAAAACTTCCTCCAGGAGTTCAGAGTTTTCCCAGACCAGATCCAGAAGCCCGAGGTGATGCCCACTATTAAGGTCATGAGATACTTGATCATGAAGACGGTGAAGTCGGGGCTCATGGGCGGGTGGTGGCTGCTGTGGTTATTGGGGCAGGGGATGGCGTAGCTCTTACAGCTCTGTGTGACCCAGCTCCTCTCCCACTGTTCCCTAAAAGCTTGCTCATAAAAATAGCAGGCAATGACGATGGTGGCCGGCACTGTGTAGAGGACGCTGAAGATGCCTATCCTCACCATGAGCTTCTCTAGCTTTTCCGTCTTGGTTCCATCGTGCTTCATGATGGTCCGGATCCTGAAGAGGGACACAAAGCCGGCCAGCAGGAAGGAGGTGCCGATGAACAGGTAGACGAACAAGGGGGCCAGCACAAAGCCCCGCAGGGCATCCACGTTGTTGATGCCCACAAAGCAGACACCGCTGAGGACGTCCCCGTCCACCTGCCCCAGGGCCAGGATGGTGATGGTCTTGATGGCCGGCACGGCCCAGGCGGCCAGGTGGAAGTACTGGGAGTTGGCCTCAATGGCCTCATGGCCCCACTTCATGCCGGCGGCCAGGAACCAGGTGAGGGAGAGGATGACCCACCAGATGGAGCTGGCCATGCCGAAGAAGTAGAGCATCATGAAGAGGATGGTGCATCCCTCCCGCTTCGTGCCCTGCGCCACGGTGCGGGAGCCGTCCTCAGAGAAGCGCTCGTTGCAGACCACCCTCTCCTCCAGGAGGAAGCCGGCGATGTAGGCCACGGCCACCGCCGTGTAGCAGCCCGAGAGGAAGATGATGGGCCGCTCGGGGTAGCTGAACCGCTTCATGTCCACCAGGTAGGTGAGCACGGTGAAGAGGGTGGAGGCGCAGCAGAGCACTGACCAGATGCCGATCCAGGTGCGGGAGAAGCGCAGCTCCTCGGGCCCGAAGTACATGAGCCCGTAGAGGCGGCCGGGCTCGCAGGGCGCCCCGCAGTCCTTCTCCCCCAGGAAGCGGTAGTTCAGGTAGGAGGGCACCTTCAGCGCCCGCGGGCAGGAGAAGCGCCCGCGGGACTCACCGGGCCCCGAGCCCCCAGAGCCGCCGCCGGAGCCCCCGCGGTGGGGGTTGCTGGTCCAGCTCTCAGGGCGCAGGGCGGGCGTGGGGGTGCCGCGCTCCGAGGCGTTTTGCCCCACGCAGAGCTCGCCGGCCCCGTGCACCGGGAACTTCTCGCAGCGCAGCGTGTCGGGCCACTGGAAACCGAACTTGTTCATGAGGGCCTCGCAGCCCTGGCGGGCCCGCTCGCAGAGGGAGCGGCACGGCGGCAGGGCCTGCTCCAGCACGGTGCACACCGGGGCGTACATGGAGCAGAGGAAGAACTTGAGATCGGCCGAGCACTGCACCTTCACCAGCGGGTAGAACTGGTGCACCTCCAGCCCCGCGTCCTCCTGGTTGGTGTGGCCCAGCAGGTTGGGCATGATGGTTTGGTTGTAGGCGATGTCGGTGCAGAGCGGGATGGAGATGGGCTGGCAGTAGCCGTGGTCCGGGATGGAGATGCCCCGCTCGCCGTTGTACTGCGGTGCCGGCGGCTGGCCCCCGGCCGGCAGCGCCGCCGCCCACAGCAGCAGCAGCAGCAGCGGCGGCGGCGGCGGCAGCCGCGGGCACCGGCCAC
>VWYH01007729.1:573677-712467 GCA_013399365.1 Pampusana beccarii
CGCGCCTCCGACTACCGCCGCCTCCGCCGCCGCCGCCGCCGCCTGACCATTTGTGCCGGCCCCTCGAGCCCGCGCCCCTCGCCGCGCCGCGCTCCCTCCGACCGGTTTCCAGGCGCCCCGCAGTCTGCCTTTCACCGGGAGGGAGGAGCCTTGAAACAGACGCCGAACTTTCCTGCGTAAGGGACCGTCTCCCAACGCCTCACCCGGGGGCGGGCGCAGGCGGGCGCGGGGCTGCCCCGCGCCGCGCACAAAGGCGGCGGCGGGGGCGGGCCGGGCCCGTGCGGAGCCGAGCGGGGGTGAGGGGGTGTGGATGGGGGTCGTGCCTTTTCGGTCGGCAGCGCGGAGGGCCAGGGGGAGGCCGGGCCCGCCGGAGCGGCTCGGCCGGACGGCGGCGGCTGCACGGCGGAGCCGGCGGGTACCGGTCACGTCTGTCCCGAGGGGTGTTTTTGGATTCCCCGGTGATGACGATAGTTACGGCCATTGAACCGCGCACCTCGGAGGGGCCCAGGGCCCATCAAACTCGGCATCTCCCCCGGCGGAAAGCCAGCTGTGCTAATTTTCGGCTCCATTCAGAGCGCGGCAGGGGCCGGGGGGCGCGGGGAGGGGTCGTTATTTGCCACATAGCAAAGGGCAGGGTTGGGAGGGTGGCCAGTGCTGCGGGGAGCAGTGAACAATCGGGGAGCATCTTTGCAAGGCTGAAATCTGGAAGATGGGTTTATTGTAGTAACTTGGGGTGCGGGCAGGAGCGGCGGCAGTTTGAGGGCACAGACCGCGATGTTCGCATCTCACGCAGCCGGTGATGTGCGAGCGGCCAAATTCGCCTCCCTCCAGAGACGCTTAAAAGTATCTCGCTACCGAGTTATTAGCACTATGTTGTGCGCGTCTTCCTCCTATCAAGTCCACAGTATCAGCCTGAGATACGAAAATAATCACAACAGAGCTTTCCCATTCCCCTTCCTCCCTCTCCAGTGGGCAGCTATTCCAGCTTAATTCAGATGAACGCTGTGTGATTTGCGAGTACCTCCTGTCAGGTTTTTTAAATACTTGCTTTATTCTGAGGAGGGGGTGAATGGGCATACAGTGACCACCAACAGTGGCCATTTCTTTCTGCGTGTCTAAAGCCCCGTTGCTCACGCAGAATGGAGGTCCTGTTGGCTCTTCCAAAATGCGTAATCCAGAAAAATGATGGAGGCTGAATGTGGGATTTACTGTACTCGCTGGAATTCAACAAGAATAATAAAACCGTGCTCCTGGAGAGGAGGAGGAGGAGAATCCTACCACGTTCTCCAAACATGCGGTAACCAAGCCTCTGTGTTGTAGACATGAATGGCCTCACATTTGTCCAATGGTTAATGCTGCCATTCAGAGCTGAACCAGGCATGAAGGTTCTCCGGCCAGCTGTCTTCCTTCTCTGCAGCATGCTCCCCCCCTTTCCACTTTATATGCTAATGAGCTGCAAAAATCCATTAGGAATAAGACAAGCCCAGAATTTCTTTCTAGCTGTCACAGGTGGCAAGGGTTAATAAAAGACATCCATATTTCTTGGATAGCTACAGATAAAATTTGGACCATGCTATTTAGGCCACTTTCTCCCAGCAGTGCTGTCCCATATTTGAACTAATTAATAGCAAGATCTATGCTGTGTAATGACTGCAGGAGCAGGATCATGTTTAGAAATTGCACGACCTTAAATATGTCAATTGCTGATGTCCTCGTTTACTGAGGTTCATTCCATTCTGTCAAAAACTCTCTTCTCAGAGGGCTGTAGTTCAAAAATGATATGCCCAAATGATATGTTTTTCCATCTTCTACTGAAAAAGTTTGATTCTTTGCATATCGTGTTTACAATTTTAAGTTACAAATTTCCCTCTTCAGATCTACATCAGTATACTAACTCCTTTCTAGCACAAAACCTAATTTATATTCAGCCCTAAATGACAGTATTGTTTTCCTATTCATCCTAAAACAATTGTGCGGTGGCTCTTTAGATAAGAACAAGTATTATACATGCTCTGCCTCACCAAAAAGGTGTGTCAATTTTTAACTAGTCTCAGGAAGCCTCCATGGTCTTTAGACCTGGGGACACATCACACAATCCAGGAAGGGCAATTAAGACACCCAAGTCCGTCATCAGTTGGCTCAAATTCTATCTATGGGGGTCTGCATTTGAAATATTTAGGAAATACTCACTTCTCACTGGGAAACACTGAAAAGTCGCTGTTCTAAGTTGCTATGTGCCACAAGCCAGAAGATTGTTCTAGGAGAAACATCAGTGTATACAGGACAAGGTTTGTACATGTAGGTAATAGCTTTTTTCAGACCAACTGGTATAAAAGGAAAGCTGCACAAATTTCTTGGTTACGAGCTATTTTTTTGGTTCTGAAGCTGTAACAGCCAAAGCTAAATGCAACTTGAGAACAACTGCTTAGAGTTTAGATAAGGGTGGATCAGTGAGACCAGCTGAGAAAGAAAAAGTGGAAATGGGAATGAAGGGGATGTTGTGAGGGAAGAACAAGGGCTGAGAGCTGGTAAATTCAGGAAAGTTCCTAGTACTTGCTGGTTTTAACTGTTTAATGACTTTTCACATAACAGAAGAAAATCCTGTGTGGAAAGAATCTTCCCAGAAGCACTTGTCCTACATTTCAAGCACCCCAAACCACAAAACTCATCATTAGCAGAGTAATTCTCTGTGGTCCAAAACACCAGATCAGTTTAAACCATGCCTGAGCAAGAAACCTAAGATGTGTTGATGCCCATCTGCTACTATAGAACTTGTCCCACAGAGGTAAGCATGGGAACTAAGTTTCCTAGCTCTGCCCAGCATCCAAAACGGGCTCAGTAGAGATGCTGGTCTGATAGTAGATACATTTCCTTCTGCTTCCAGCCCCCCACTTACCTCTCTCCAAATCAACAGCCTGGCCTGTAAGGGTCTCTCCTTAAAGCTTAGCTAATAAATGCCGCTCTTTCTCCCATCCTGAACATCCTCTGCATCATTAACATCCTCTCTATTCTACATCTACCATCGTCTTCCTTTCAGAGCTGGTTTAATTAATAAATAGCTTAGTAAATGTTAAGCAGTTGCTCTTAACTGTGAACTGCAACTGGTGTTTCTAACCTGCAGAAAAGTTTGTATAGCCAAAAGTTTGTCTAATCGCTCCATCTATATGTTTTGTTCTAATAAAATATACTACTTCTTCATACAACCCTACTACTACACATCACGTCCACAGCAGAATATCACTGTGTGTCTGCCTTGTTCTTTTAATGATTCCTTAGGTATCCATGGGGGAGAGGAGACTGGACTGGATGCCACCTTTGCTTGGGCCAGTACAATGGTGATCATGTTCTTACACAGACAAATAATGTCTTTCTTAAAGCACGGGCGCTCTTCTTTCCCCTTCCCATGGAAATACAGCCTTCTATTCGAAGAGAAGCCAGGATTTGCACATTAAAGTCATACCTTAAAAGAGATTTCAACTTTTACTTCAAAACAATGCGCTGTTGTTACTGTAGCCAGTTGGGGAAATTAGGACTCTGGCAGGTGGGAAGAGTACTGAGTTTTGTCCTCTTACATTGTTTATATCCTGGTAGCATCCTCACTATGCTGCTGCCCTCAGGGTGCTGTTTTGTACTGTTTTCATGGGTGCAGGGAGGACATAAATCTTTGGCCAGAAAAAAAAAAATAAGCAGCTATCTAAATTTTTAATTTTGGAAAGAAACAAAGCAAGAATTAGTTGGAGTATTTTCTTGTTTTCCTGTAAGTGGCTGGCAGAAGCAGGATAGAGTGTTTCCTTTCCACAAGCAGAAAAACTTGTTTCTCTAAAGGAAATTATTCAGCTCTATCTCACAGACACATGTTACGTACAGAGTGCAACATAAGCACAAAGAATATTTATAGTAAGGTTAGTGACCACCCAAATGAATAAAATTTAAACACAGATGATAACATAAATGTATGTTTGTCTACCAAATGAAAGCAGAAGTTATGCTCAGATAATCAGCTTTTTAGCTGATTCAAGATTTCATTATTTAATTAAAATAAGAGGTTAAAAGTATGATCATCATAATACATAATGTGACAAGCTTGATTTTTGTCTTCTGTTGGGCATGAATCTTGGCAGATAAGAACAGCTAATGTTGGGGGAAGGGGGGCAGGGGTGTTAGTTCTGGATGGAAATAAGGGATTTTTGATAGTTTGGTAGAGAGAAGAGTTCAAGTTTGTAATCTGTGATGTGCAGTAATGTGTATGCTGTGTGACCTAAGGGGTTCCACATGAGACAGTACAGGTCCACAGCTCAGCTGGGTCTCATTTTGGCATCTCCCTCTTCAACGCTGGCAGTACACATCACCAGTCCTCATGATGCACAGACAAGGATGCTTGCTGAAGAATCTGTATGTACAGAGTAAATGCAGTGAAATGAATGAGAGGTGATTACAGTGTCACACATCTCAAATTTTAAGATGAACTAGAGTATTCCCTTACATTGCCATGTTAAAGCTACCACATATTTCTGGTGATAAAATCCTTAATGAAGATAATACGAACTCCTTAAGCTAAATTGTTTGACACAAGTTGACACGCAGATCTACAGACCAAAATTCTACAGATAAGTTATCTGGACAGGACTCCCAAGCAGGTTTTACAGTTGCATGGTAAGATATATTTCACTTTGCAACATGCCAGTGACATAGCCATCTGCTCCAGAGCCATGGGCCACAGCATCTCATGGCTCTAGTCTTGCCAGAAGAAAAAAAAAAAAAAAAATCCTTAAAATGTTAATGCCTGCCTTGGACATCAAATATTTATTGGAACATCTAGAAGACTCTTGGAAGCGTGCCTGTGCTGACAAAAATAGCAAACACATGCAGTGATTGGCAAAGAAAATCAGCAGGAGCTGAGCAGGAACCCCAGGTGATGGTGCAGTCAGCAGCCAGGGTCCTTCCTGCAGCGAAGGGTCTCCAGGCCGCACAGCCGAGCGCTCACAAAGTCATCTCAGCGCAGGGGCAGTTCTTATTAACAGGCATTTGACAAGATACCAAGTGATTCTCTTACCATCAGGTGGCCCAGGTCATCTTACCCGTAAATTCATCCCAGATGCCTTTATATCTGCCTTTTATTAATATTAATTGGCTGTATTAGTCTGCGATTGTCAATTTAGGTAAAAATTGTACTTTTATTTGTATTTGGGGGTCGTGGGAGTAGGAGAAATAGAATGGAAATGCAGCACTAGCCACTGAAGTCAGTGGTAATTTACTCCTGCTGTGTGACACCTATTGTAACCCAAACTCCTACCGTGTAGCATGGGCTAGGAATAAAGAGCAATCTTTGACTAGCACTGTGTGTAAGTCAGCCTCCCATTACGGTGATTTTATATGCTTTAAAGAGGCACGAGGAGAAACGGTATGCGCGGTCAAAGCGGACTACAAAGAGTCTCTTCCTCCCAATACCCACAGCATTTTTCCCTTAATGCTGTTTATTCAAGATAGATTGAGTATGTGGAGATTTGATTTGGTTTTCTTTTTCTCTTCAGAAGAAATGTAGATGATCCCTTGCAAATTGAAGCCGTATGTTGCCAGCCTCCCCTGACATGTTCTGCTGGGGTGAGAGGCGCAGGGGCTGCAGCCTGGCTGCTGCTGCCAGAGGTTTTCCGGAGAACAAGAAAAAGTCACAACTCTTAAAAGGGCAATTGCAGATCACAGCTCATTTTGTTCAGAGAGAACGCGAACATTTTTACTCTCTTTTTATTTCCCTTTCTTGAGCGAGTTCTACAGTTACATACAGTGCCTGAAAACACAGGCTCTCTCTTGTTCTTCAAACACAGAGAGGCTGATTTAAGGGCCTAAACCGGCAATCCTTACTCCCAGGAGTAGACCTGCTGGTTTCACGGATGCAAGGGAAGCGAGTAGAGCTTCACAAGGCTGTGATGCAAGGAGAAATTACGTGATGAGCCTTTACTTCTGGAATCGCACTGCTTTTGCCATGCCTTAAGTGCATTCCTTTTAAAGAAATTACTCCCCATTTCCACTGATGTAAATGACATTCAGATCATATTTTCTGCCTTAGTATTTCAAGATACACAAATTGAAAAGGTATGTGTGTGAAGTGGAGGGATAGAGTGGAGGAAAGTTGTTTTTCTGTGCCTTTTAGGTGTGCATGTATTTTCCATGAATGTTTTTGAGAGAGTGAGCAGTATGAGATCAGAGCAGGGAGTAATTCACCGCCTTCATCTGCCCTTCTCCAAGGAATGTGGCTTGGTACGTGTTAAAGGACAATCTCAACTTTCACTTTAGAATAAATCTTTTGGGCTTTTGCTTTACTTTGGAAAGACAGCTTTAAATATTAAACCAGTGTAAACAGAGGCAAACTGCCCAGCAAGACTGAAAGGAATGCACCACCAGGATCTGCTTGTAAGCACTTCTCCACTAAACACATTCTTCTTCATATAGGAGGGGTCAGCTGTATTTTAAAGTAAATTCTTTTCAGAAACTTTGGGCTGGTTGTGTGAAAGGAATTGTCCTACAGATAGACAGGATTCATTTTCTAGACCTTCCCCTAGTGCTGTATCTGACTTTTCTAATTAGCATTTCCCTTACTCGCTGAGCCCAGCTGCACTGCGGCGCTGCGGCACCTCTAGGAGTGTATCGGGTATCTCACATGGGCCCCAGATAAACCATCCTTTGTCTGATCCCACGGCGGTCAAGGAGGAGAAGAAGCACCACTTCAGAAAAATCTCCAAGTTCGCAGTAGTGAATGTTACCTTAGGGATGATAAAGTCTCATTCCTCGTTGTCACGGGTGGTCACTCTGTGTAGCTCACATATGCAGTCACAACATATAGCCCAGCTGCGAAGTGTTCAAGCCCCTCCTCCCCTGGTATCCCTGTCAGAACATTAAGCTATTGCACATCAGTGTGCATCTGGACTCTTTGCATCTCGATTTCATGACGTCTCTGTTTTCCATAGTGACTAATAAGATTGTGTAATTTTTACTGGATTTGGAACTATCTGTGGAAAGCCACACATTTACCATCTGCAGAGATGATTATTGTAATTCTGTGTACTTTCATTTAGTATTGCTGACATTAAGAAAATTATCGTGGAGTTCCCAGCACCGAAGACCATCAGGACAAGCCACGTCATCTCAGTGTCCCAGGTCTTCAGCTGGCCACACGCCGAATATAGAGTCTATCGAGGTTTTCTTCCTTCCCTCAGAGTCTGACACCGGACTGATCCGAGTCCTATCAGGGATGGCTGGTGTCAGCATCCACGGCCCAGTGACAGCAAACCACTGCAGGAATGCCCTGAGCCTCAAGTCTGCTGGGCAGGAATCAGCCCACGTGCAGGAGATACAGCTGGTGCAACAGCTGGCTGCCTACATCTGTGACATCCAGGAGATTCTGGCATGCTGATCTCATCCTGTGTTTTCAGAGGACAATACCTCTTTTTCCCACTTTGACTCTCGGTGGTAGTCACACCATAGGAAGCAAGGTCCAGTCACACCCTTGGGAAGCAAGGGAAATTCCACCCTTATGTACTGTACAAGGAAAGTGAGGGAGATGAGGATTTCTTGATTACTCTTCAATTCCAGAAGCTCTTTGGTTCATGAGGAAGGATATACATAAAAATATGAACACTGAATAGAAAGCAATATAAAGGGATAGGAAGGGAAAAGAAGAGTTGTCTATTTTCTGGCTCTTATGTGTTGTTATCAATTAATGTTGAAATAATTGTTAAAATTCACTAAGCACTTTGCTAATGTCATTCTTTTGGACACTGTCTGTTGCTCTGCTATTTATTATAGCTAGCTAGACAGAAAAAGTTAGTATTTCCGCAAAGCCACTGAGTTTTTCTATTTCTATTTATATACTTTTTTTACAATTGTATAGCTTCTTATTTTAATATGTCATGACTTTTTAAAGATGCAGACTCTGATTTAAATATTTGCTTTAAAGTCTGTGATACAGTGCACTGTGCCTACACATGCCTTCTTCCAAGGACATACGTGATGGCAACTAAGAGTTGGAGGTCTGGGTCTTCCTTTTGGCAGAGAAAGGCTAGCCATAGCTCATCCTAAACTTTATATACACCACTGCCACAGCATGTGAAATGGGTTTACTGAACTGCTTTGGGAGGCATTTTCCCCTGCTTCTTATGAATGATGCTTCCAGGTTGCATGATACAAGGATTTCATAGTTGGAGTTGATCTGCAGCAGAAGTTAGGCTGTCATGGAACCACAACCGTGAGCTGACATCTCTGGGAGATGCCAGTCACTGTCGTTTAAGCCATTAAAAAACTGTGACAGAACTGTGTTCTAACACAATGTGTTAAATAGCAGCAGACTTAAAGATGCTTCGAATCATAACAAACCTAATCCTGAGCCAATGTAGCACTCAGAGTGCCAAGGATGGGAGGTATCTTAAACCTAATTGTTTTTTCTGTGTCTGCTATGCCATTTCTTTTTCTTTCTCTCCTTCCTTCCTTCTTTCCTTCCTCTCTCTTTCTCTCTCTCTCTTTTTCTCTCTTTCTTCCTCTCTTTCTCTCTTCTTTCTTTTCCTTTTGAAATGCACAGCACTAGGCATATGGGGTTTAAAGGCCTGTCTTATTTGGGAAAAAAAGTGCCAGTATTAAACCAACCCCCTGTGTAGACACTCCTGTTTCAGTTTAAATGTGCCTTTCATGGAATTAGCAAGTTGATTCCTTGCTGACATAAACTTAATCAATATGAGGCACTCAGCCTGATAGAAATTTATCTCCGTGATGGGGTTGCACCAATTTCTCTACATATCTTTGAAAAACCACTTAGTTAAATCAGTTGTTTCTTCAAATTGTCAAGTCCGCACTCATTGACAATTTGCAGTACAATGTTGTGGCGAGCTGGAAAAATGGATCACTTCAGTAAAATGTAAAGAACGCCTTGCGTTTGTACAGTGCCACCTATTACAGCCCTGAAAACTGCAAATATCAATAAAGTTAGAGCACTTTTGCATCTCTGTTCTTAATCCCCATTTTCTAAATGCAGGAACTTAAACATGGAGAAATTAACTGTATTTCCAAGGTAGGAAAAAAAAAAAAGTCTGTGGTAAAGCCAGAGAGAAAATGTAGAGACATGGTTTCAGAAACAGACCAAGGCCTTTAGTACCCCTGGTCCCAGCATCTTTCAGGGACCTTATATGTAAAAAGTGCTGGTGCCTGTGCTTTGTGCTAATCAGCCTTTTAAAGTCAGATTGCCAAAGTGGACAGATGGATCCCAAAATAACTAGTCTGTAAATTCTCATTTGAGTTTTGTAAATACAAGTCTGATTTTTTTTTCTTTTAGAATGAAGATCTGCCCTTGTAATAAAATCACCACCTTAGTGAATATTTATTTTTAGTGGTATTCTCCTTTAGCTCTAAATATAGACATTCTAATCTCAAATTCTGAGGCTACACCACGTATATTTTTTTTCTAGAAACAAACATTTCAATTATTATTCTGTCGGCAGAGCTTTTTAGACTGGGAAAAGCACCACAAGGACAGTATGGATACAGCACTGTCATCCATTGCTGAAAAAATAGTCGTAGTCCATACAACCACTCCATCTGCTCTGTGTTAAAGCAAGTTTGTTAGTCTGAAGTCCTGTAAGTGTTGGGTCTGGTCACAAACTAAAACATACATTATCTCTGCAGGAAAAAAATATGACAATATCAGGTCTGATGAGCTTGCATTGATCTCAGATCAGGCCTAGATTTGGATGGAGTGAGTAATGCTGTGGTACAACTTATTGAAAGGTAACTGCGTGTAAAACAGACCACAGCTGGTGCTTTCACCACGGAGTACTTGCACACTGTCATTGAGTGACGCCACTAAAAGTCACTGCCACTTGAAACACAGCGAAAACATTTTTAATGCCTGAAAAATCCGTCCCGTCCTTTGCCATATGTCATCTTTATACCTTGAATTCTGTTATCTGGTATTCAGTTACACCGATGATTTCTCAAAAGTGTGGATACTTACAGAATATTAAGCTACAAAGAATTTAGCTGTGCTGTACAAATGCCGTCTGCAATTAAGGCAATTAAAAAGGGAGGCTTGAGGCAGAAGCCCTTTAAAAATATTTGCAGACGTATCAAAAGTCTTTCTGTGCCCCTATTCCCAGAGTACCTGGGCACCTCAACACCTCAAAATCTCAAATGTTTGTTCTGAAAGATAAAAGTACTGCTCTGTCTTCGGTTTGGAGAGGGAAATCTAATGCAGAAAGAGATTAGAATGACCTGTTCAAAGTCAGGTAGGAAGTCTGTGACAGAAAAGGGAATTTAACCTAAAGCTGGCACACACATTTCTTTTTCCTGAGGCCTATTTCTCCTCCCTGGAAAGCTCTGGAGGGCTGTGAATCACAACTGTGTTAAGGCCCCTGAGGGAGATGGTCCCACATTTTGACTCCTGGCCACTTCTCCCGCTGGGGCTGCCTGCAGCAGCGCCCCGGGCAGTGCGGAGGTGCGGGTGGTGGGCTGTCCCACCGAAAGCTCTGCCCGCAAAACCTGCTGCACTCTCAGCGGCACCAGCTCCCTTCTGCAGCTCCTGGCAGGGCTGCAGGGGTTGACAGCAGAGGGGAAAGGGAAGGCACGATGAGCTGAAGGGTGGGAGAGGAGGGGATGAGTCCTGCCGCCAACAGCCCCAGCTTTGATGGGCATTCCAGCGGCCATGAAGCTGCAGCTTGAACTGCACCTTCACAAAGCAAATTTAATCATTAGTTATTCTCACCTGAAAAAAAAAAACAATCTAGACACAGCTGGACCAACCGCTGAGGTGACAAATACGGAGAGAAATCGCTCGTCTTTATTCCTTCCATTACTGCAAAGGGATGCACCAGGCTGAGGGACCTGGGAGTACAAGAGGCCTTGAGTCACCTTGATGTTGACTCAGTCCCCTGAAAAGAGGGGCAACAGCACTGGAGGCCATCATTTATCACCTCCTCCCTGCTATGTATGGCAGGACTCTTTACAATGGATTTATTTAAAGTCATAATATTAGTCTGTAGCCAGGCTATCACCTTGAACTGTATTCTCTCATAGTAGCATACAAGCTTCTTAATAACTACTCTCTTATCTACAAAGCAATTAAAATGACAGATGAATGTTCTGACTAAGCATGTTTTTATTTATTTATTTATTTGCTTACTTGCTTCATCGTCAGTTTCCTCTCCCTACCTCCCTTTTATGGTCTAGCTAATAAATGTCTCTCTCAGCATGCCACTGTCAATAGCAATTTAAGTGTGTATCAGGCTGTGTAAGCGGCACACACAGTATCAGTTAACAGGAGGGGAATCCTCAGGGACAGCGGTGCAGAGCGGACTTGCCATCTCTACTGACCTGGGTTGCAGGTTGCTGTTTTTGAAGGGGCTGTGCTCCTCTGTTGCTGTGAGGGGATAGATGCCCACGGCTGAGAAACTCTGGACTGGGCAGATGGATATGAGCCAGATCAGCTGTGATACATCTACTGTGAGTGGATCTCCCAGAGCCGCTGCTCACACTACAAAGCACGTCTCTTCAGTGAAGAAGAAGGAGCCCTTGGTCAAGATGAAATGGTGCAAGAGGAGTCACAAACCTTTTTCATTGTGGCTAGGAGGTGAAGAGTCCTAACTATCTCAACAAGTGTAACCAATGAAGTTGAGACCATGCCACTGACAGATGGGTATTTCTTGTACCATGCAGCAAATCCTCCAGGAATAAATTTTAAAAGTTTCAATAAAATAAATTTGACCAGAGGCAGACGGTCACTAATGATGATCACCAGCATGACAACTCAACTCTAGGCTGAGATTGTCATCCTCAGGATTCAAATCTAAACTACATATAAAAATATTTGGAGTAACTATTGGGCAAGAAACTTAGATATGGAAGGTTGAAAAAAGCCAACATTTTAACTTTGCTGATTAGTGTCTTGGGTGCGTTAATTTCTTTGTTGGGTGATTATTTATCTGACTAGAGACAATCTGGCTGGGATTTGAAGTGGAAGTTTCCTGGGTACACAGTCTTTAGTGTGTACCCAAATATTTCGCCTTCTCTTGTATAGAGGAAGCGGTACTTTGGCTGCAGCCGACAGCACATGAAAATGAGTTTTTCTTCAGTATCTCATTTGCATTTAAAAGGATCATCTCCCACGTTTTCCACTTTTCAGCCCAAGAGAATCAGATGATCTTTTAGAAACAAGAAGACAAGCCACAGTGAAGGTTCTTTACTGCAGAGCTTGTGATAACAGCCTTTGGGCTGAGGTAATGGACATAACACCTAAAATCAGCAAAAATAATATTTTGTAGAAGTATTTACCAGCATAATCAACATATTCTGTCTGCATGCCTATAGTCATTATTTCACTACTCTTGTTTTTTTATTTAAAAAATCTCTCTCTTAAAGCAGTAAAGAACCAAGGAACTGATAATCTCATGCTAACAGCTTTTGACCCAAGGAACGTAATCTGCCCTTATGTTTTATCAAGATAAATTCCAGACATCATTAGTTTTCCTAGACCCAAGTCTTGGCCTGTATTTCTCACAAGTGGATAATCACCCAATAAAAATAAATAAAAATGTCACCCTTCCAAATTCATATCTGACATTGTTCAGAGACCCCTTTTGCCTGGGTGGGAGCCCCCCGGGTCTCTCTCCCTGCTGCCCCCTGACCACCAGTTCTGTGCAGCTGACGTCGTGTCTGAGCCCCTTATGCGCAGCTTCCTCGTGTTTCTGTAGGTTAATGACGAAGAAACTGGGTTTGTATTTTAGGAGATTCCTATTTTGTAAGCAAACATCTAGCCTATCTTATAGTCTTTATAATACAGACTGGCAGCGCTACACAATTACAGTTTATTTCCACGCCATGATGAAGGAGAAGACAGATCTGCAGTTGAAGGTCAAAGCATTTAAAGAGCGAAGAAAACGTCTCCTGCAGGCGTTTGGCTTATAATTGCCCATGATAGGGCTGCTTTATTGAGGTTTGTTGTCATTATAAAGTTCCCAAGAAAAACAGTTATCATCTATTTTTCATCCTGGCATCTCTCTGCTGTCAGTGGATGCCCACAGCCATAGCCAGGAGTATGGCCCCGCTTCTGGCCTCTGATCTGAACTGGTTTTGCTCCCGCCCTGGGGAGCTGCTGGGCACGCAAAGCAGTAGGGAGCAGGGAGCACCCCAGGTGACAAAATGTCCCGTTTCCATTCTGCTCTATGGAAAATCATAAAAGCTTTGAAGTCTGAAGGCATATGCACTCCAGCAGAGAAAACTTCACATCTCATCCTTTCCCTAGCCAAGAGTGGATCATTTCTACTGTCTCACAAGCTGCCTGACAACACAACACATAGAAAAATTGGAGCTATCAGCATATCAGATCGTGAACCAGCTTTCCTGAATGTTGTTATTAAGGCAATTGTTGAGATAAAATTGGCAGTTTAATAACTGTCTTTAGAAGAATCCTCGGTATACCCAAAATGAGGCTCAATGCAATTAATTTGGCTAAACAATTCAGAAGAAATTATCATATTAATTTGAAAAGTATAATGGAAGAATTACCACATGAATGCTCTAATTGCCTAGATTCTAAAACACAGAAGGGTATCAGGGAGCTGGCAGACATCAGAATCTATCATTTCCACTATTGTATGTTTTTGCAATGGAAAGTAGAATTAAGTAAACATGTTCTTTGCTATTTAATTAAAGGGATGTACACTTTTACAGATGATAGTCTTGATAGTGAACAGAAAGCACAGCTCTGTTCACATGCTCATAGCCAAGAAACTGCAATCATTTTATCCAGGAAATAAACTGTGGTACTTGAGCCCTTGGTAGTGAGCAGGTAGAATACACTCCCTTGCAGGGCCACTCTTCAAATTCATCCAGCAACGGATGCAGAATATGTCGGCTCATTTATTGCTTCACCTCATAGTTCTGCTGCACTCTGGCACAGGGAATAGGTAGTGTTTGAACTGGCCTGGGCAGAAAGAAGATGCCCAGCTCTGACCAGGCACAGCGGAACCATAAGCTGGCTGGAGCTTCTCCCCGGTTTGGTTCAGAAAGCATGGCTGTTTTGCTGGCTTTGGATAGTGTGGCAGCTAGGAAGAGTGAGTAAAAGAAGTCAAGGAGAATTAGTAAAAATACGATATCCAAAAAGCTCTTGCAGTGAGCATCTGCCTGGAGTTGGATGCCCAGAACTGCAGACAGAGGGGCTTTGGGTTTTGTGTGCGTGACCACAGCACAACTACAGAGTCACGGCTTGTAGGATGCACAAGTTTTTACAGCTTCATATCCCTGTTTCCTTTGCACTTTTCACAAGCTAAGAACGAGCACTTACCACAGATCAGCAGCTGCACAGTAACCTGTTATGCTCTGGTAGCTGATCTGGGCACAGAGCTTCTCCAGCCAAATTCATTTAAGGTCAGAACCACTGGGGAAAAGAGAGCAGATGGTGCTATAAGCGTTTTGCTAGCCAGGTACGTCCAATGCCATGCTGGCTCGCTTTCTGGAAGACTGGTGGCAGCAGAGGAGCAGTGGCTATGGCAGCAGTGGTGGCAGAAGAAGCAACGCGTGCAGCAAGCTCCATCCAAACAGTTCCAGCTGAACCATGGAGATCCACAGAGCAGACTCCATGGCCTGCGTTGGCCTTCAGGCTTTGTACAACTGCCTGTTCCAACCAAGAATTTTAAATCTGGCTGCAAAACAATGCACGTTCATGCAGGTGGGATGGTTTTCAGAAGCTGTGTTCTTATGTCCCACGAAGATGGAAACTTGGTTTGGGGACCATTTCGAAGAAATCAAACCTCAAAACCAGAGCAGAAATATGGATATATTCGCCATGCACACAGATGTGATAAACTGGGCCATGTTCCAATAATCCTGATCACGTGTTTTTTTTTTAATAAAGCGTAAAATATATTGACATCACTGACTTGAAAGGTCCTGGTAGCTATGCTGTTTGATTTATTGGTTCCTCTTATGTTTGCAGATGAAGAAAAGCGAGAAGAGCAGCGAAGCAGTCAGAAGTGGGAAAGCTGCAGGGACAGCGTAATGGCCGAGCAGTTGAAGGCTGCCGGTGCAAGTGTCAACAAAGCAGCCAAAAACCAGATACACGGAGGTACAGGAGCATGAGGAGGTAGCAGGGAAGCAGCTAAAGGCAATACCTTATTGTATTGTAAAGTACCAGCTTTAGAGAAAGGAAAATCCTGATGATCCAGATAATTACGGAAGTTTAACCTTAGCCACTGGTGGACAAAATCATCCTGAACATAAACTACCAACAGGTTAAGGCCAGTTTCAGGGGAAGCAGAGGGCCAGAAACGGTGTGACTCCACAGCAGACACAAGCTCTATTGATCAGATTATCGCTCTTTACAACTGATGGGAGGGCAGTAATAAAGGTGGAATAAAGGTTTTGGAGGAAAACAACTGACTTGGTTTGAGTGGATAAAATATAGAGGGTGCAGATACCATGTGGAGCTTCAGATAACTGTAATTATTAAAGGCGTGTATTGAGACTCCCGTAGTGTAGTGCAAAATGGTAGAAAAATCAAACAATTGAGTAAGTAAAAGTTTGATTCAGGAGTAAGGGACATAGAATCACACTCGCTTTTCATCATGAAGCTGAATGTTGCTGTTAGATGGCTTGGAGGTCATAATTTTGAAAAAACTACAGCAAAGCTTTTCAGTAATTGGAAATTATATGGCACCACCCTCAAATATGTCTGTTTTAATGGAAGTAGTATTTGCCACCTTGGAAAACTGGTTTTGTGTACTTGAACTTAAAACTAGCTCCAGGAAGATGAAATGGAGTTCCAAGAACTGCATCTTGGAGAAGGAAGAACACATGTGGTGCTGACATACAACATAAGGGAAGTCACAGAGAAGTCTGGTCCTACATGTAGTTATATCCACATCAGCTTCAGTCAGCTCAGCATCAGTGGTTCAGTAAAGATGAATTAAAAGTCATGCACCTTAGTCACAAACGCTTCACAGAAGCTGATGAGATTATGGATCAATAAGGATAATACATCTCATATCCATATGGGTTTTTTTTAAATTTCGTTTTCCTTCATGGACTGAAAAGAGCTCCATTAAATGAGATAAAATTGCAAGAGACTGGAGACAATTGAGACAATTCAAAAGATCGCAGGTAGAAATGGAAAATATTTGAAAAGATCAGAGACTGAGTCAGGAAGCCAAGGCAAGGGATTGACTTTAATTTAAAATATTATAATGATGATGATACACCAGACCACACCAACATATGATACACACACACACACACACAAAAAAAGGCAAAAAAGAAGTGCAGTAAAGGCCCTAAAGCTGATATCAAGTTCATGACTGAACATTGCATTAAGCTCTGTTTAATAGTAGAATAATCCCTGAATAGGAGTGACCAGCAATGTCATACTGTTCCCCAGATCTGGAAGGACACTGGAACAGCCAGAGAAGACAAGGATCATTTACCTATTTTGGATGATAATTAAAATGCCTAAGTTTTCTACAGCCCTACAATTTATTTGGCTGGCTGTAGAAATAGTCACAACCAACCACCATCCTTAAAAACTTGTAGAAACCCCACGAATTCAGAAGCTTTGCCAAACAAAGAAGTCAGTGTAGATTCGTTGTCCTATGAATTTCACACACATGCACATTCAACACACACATTTGCACAGGAAGAAGAGAGAACAGGCAAATCAAATACACAGAAACTGCAGAAATATGATGTGCTTGCCAAGACTCAGACACAAGTCTTCACAGGAGTCTGCTTGTAAGCCAATTCATATTTGAATAATTGAAATGACATCTAATGGAAATTAAATAGATACAATAAAATACAAGTGTGTATTCACCTTTATGACAAAAGTATTAATACAAAGGTACAATATTGAGATTGTCTAGGAAAACATCTTGTCCTAGAAAATGTAAGAGCTTTGTGTTCAAAGGATTTAGAAAATAAACTCCCTTTCTGTGGAGCCCTGCCCCTTGGGATTCGGCATAAGAAAGGAGAATTTCTAAGAAATATCAGGTTTTCTTTGCTGGTGTATTTTTTACTTTGTTCTGAATGGAAACAACTTGAGCTCAAAAGGTAAATTTCATTGACTGTAGATTTTACTAAGTGTGAGTTTAGCAGAGAAAGCAAAAGAAAGCGAAGGATGTACTAAAAATGACGGTATTTTACAGCCCCTTTCTTCTTCTTTTGATAAGCACTTAAGAGAAGTCTATTCAGTGAAAGCTGCCAATTCTTATTTTTACCATATGTACAGATTGAGAATGTCAGAGGAAATGTGTATGGCAAATTAGGGTGAACTCTGTGGCCTGAATGTTAAATGAGAGGGCAAATTATGCAGGATTTGTCTACTATTTCACTGCTCTCATTTGTGATTTCTTTGGGCCGGGCACTTTTATAAGACTGTCCTGAAGATATTATCATAATGGAATGTTTTGCATAATGGAAAACACAGTCACCTCAGATCTTCTTTTGCATGACAAACCCTTGATTAGAAAAATAATAGGATGGAAATGGAATTTGTATTTATACAGTCAGGCATCAGAGCCAAGGAGAATGGAAGCTGACCTCAATACACTGGAGAAGTGACATAGGCAGATGCAAAACCTCTCTCTTTACAGTAAATTTAGCCTAGAAATAGACTGGGAAACAAGCTGGAGTCATATAAAAGTCTTCCTACAGTGAAAAGTTCTTCGTGAGAAAAGTGTCTGTGACATACAAAAGATATCACACCTTTTCAAATGATTCATAGCTCTTATTACACTGTAAGATCCATATTACACCTCTGTGAAAACAATAATGTTCTGCTATTGAACAAAACAGTAAATGTTTTAAATTTTTTATTGCACATCCAATACAATTTTTGGCAACTTACAGTCTTTAGGTCCCTTGATATACAGTTAGAAAACAGAGAATAAATATACTAGACTGCATCAGCATAGCCAACCATTGACATAATGAGGAGCTGGATTATTATTTTCAGAATGGAATACAGCCATGCTCCTGTACTCATCTGAATTCACTCTCTCATCTGCCTATGCATTTATAGGGTTGTTGCTGATGTGCACGTGTCGTCAGACATGTAGACCCACTGGATTTATTTAATTATTCAGTTTTAATAACAAAGTTTATTTTGCAAACAGAAACAAACAAACTCTCTAAAGCATGCAATAATTTGGAAGACTCTGTACCTTCAGGGAAATTGTAAAATCAAAAGGTAAATTTTACTAACCATTGCTTTCTTACTAATCTAAGAATGTAATGTGCTCTCACGTGACTGGACTTAACATATGTTCAATTTGGAAGCCAACAACATTATTTCATTACTGTCAACGGTCTTGAGAGCACAAAACAGTGTTGCTATCTGCCAAGATCACATTGCGCACGGGTCTAACACTGATTTTGGTTGATAAGGATTCCAACACAGCTGGTTTACAGGAGACCCTACTGCAACTGCTTAAAATGCCCAGATTAAAATATGCTATCTGAGATGGGAAGGTAATGTTGTGATAGTGGAGTTATAAATGCTAGGAGACTGTAAGTGCTAATTACAAATGTGGTCATGCTTATTTCTACGATTATCCTGAACTAAAGTGCATTGGTCAGCTGGATACTTGATCCAGCCTGGGAAAAGAATCAGTATATTGCTCTGAACCACCTCATCTCAGTCTGATACGGATAAAATCTTAGCCTGTCTTTGGTTTTCTGATAGCCATTTCCTCTCTGTCTCCCTCCCTGTGATCCGTTGAGTCGATCTTAGTCTGATCCAAAGGTTCTGAACGCCCAGAACTGCTGTTAAAAGCAGCAAGAATGGGTGTATCCAGCATCTCTCAGGATCAAGCTTATCATTTTTAGCTGTAAATATCTGTATGACTAGAGTTACATGTGTCGGCTTTGAGATAATGTCATGATTTCATTGTGGTCAAAGATCTTGAAAAAGCAAAGCATGGCTGATCTCTGCACAGTGTCTGTTCACGTTATTATCTTAACAGTAAACTCACAGCTGATTGCAGTTTGGCCCTTATCAGTTTTTCCTTCTAGCAACAGATAAAATCACTTCAGCTTGCTCAGTAACAGACCCATCTTAAGTAAGACACAGCTTTACAGAGAGCTGACAGGTAAAACTAACCTTTATTTTTCAGCAAAAGTGCCTTCTTAATACAAAAAAGTGACACAAAAGTGGTCACAACATTTAATATACCTATGTAAACAATAGGTAATGAAATCCAGGAATTCAGCTTTACAACGCCTGATGAAACAGATTTAACACCTGGTATTAGTACTGTAAATTGTTCCACCTGGCTTCTAGTGAGCTGTAAATAGACTGGTTGATTAGAAGACTGAAGATAACCCAATTTAATGATCATACATAATACCTGCCGGGATCCTCTACCTGAACAGCGGCATAGCTACTTTCTTTGAGGAACACTTTGCAATGTATTAGAGAATGGATCTCCCCTCTTCTTCAACAGCAAGAGCATGCCAGTCAGACAACCCCCTGCTAGCAGTCTGAACCCAGATGCACATCATCCACGTTCCCAAATGCTGCTTAATTCACCTTCTCTAAAGTGCTAGCAGTTAAGTCCTGTACTGAGATTGCATACTTAATGTGTATGTTTGTTCCCCCACTCTGCTTTCCATTAATCGATTACTGTCTCAAAGCTGCACTTAGCCCATTATGACAATAGTTTCATTTGTTAAAAAAAAAAAAAATCAGTAAAAAGACGTTCTGAAATAAGACTCAGAGTTGTAGTAAAGCTGCTTTGTCCATGCTCAGAGGCAGCTCTGAGCCTGCCCCCGGATTACTCCCGTAAACCAAACCAAAGCCAAACCCTGTAATGACACCACTTGCAGATGCAGCTGTCGGGTATTTCTGCTCTCCCCACTTCCAGTAAGCTCATCCTGGACGCCTTTTAGCCAGCTCCAATTTTGGTGGCTCCTCCATCTGACCCAGCGAGAAACACACAAACAAACAAATCCCGTAAGGAAGGGCAGGAAGTTGGGCGAGCTGTTACGGGCTTATTGTTACTAGGGAAACCACTTCCTCAGTATTCATGTGTTCAGCAGATCTGTCTGCCTGCGTCTACAAGTCCCAGGCAATGTCATGAAATGAACGGCAACCGGGAAAATAAACCCAAACCAACACAAAATATACTACATGTGTCCATGACACTTAAAATGAAAATCTCATTTCAGTAAATGAACCCTAAGCAGAAATATCTTCCCATAACATGCTTTTATAGCAAGAGTGTGTCTGTTTGGAAGAGAGGTCACTCTTTTCATGTGCTATACTCTGTTCTTCTTTTCCTTAACATTAATACAATATCTGTAAAAGCAATCAGTACTGATAGGCTAGAGTTAAAATACTAACCCCAAACACCCACACTTTTGGCTGCTGATCCCACCTCCCGTTTCACAAGCAGTATTTTTATTCAAGCAAAGGATGAGTAGAGCTTGTACTTTGCTTTGAAAACCAGATTGTGCTGTTGGGACTCATCTCTAACAACAGACACTAAATGCTTCTGCTTTATGGCACAGGTTTTTTTGTTTGTGTGTGTTGTGTTTGTTGTGTTTGTTTTTTGTTTTTGTTTGTTTTTTTAAGATGCATCTTGTTTCTGAGTTCAGTCACAAAACTGTGCGACTTACAAAATAATCACTAGAAGCATCTCAAGCAGCAGCCATGCCTCTTAATGTTCCCCCTACCCTTAACTGCATAGTTTAAACAAGCGGCTGCTTTCCCAGATTCAGTCACAGAAAAGAGGCTGGAAGGGCTCTCAGGAAATCAGCTGTGCTAAGCAGGCTGTAATGCATCTAGTTTGTACACAGATGCTCACCAGTTCCTTAATCTCCCCGGTGATGGGGATTCAACACGTCTCATCCTCAATAGGAATTCCACAGCCGATAAATTGATTTTGCGTCTTCTCCATCTTGCTGAAAATCTCAGCTGAATGATAAAGCCCAAAGAGGGTTACATGCAGCCTCCCTGTGTGCTTCCAGCCCTGGGCTGTCAGTTCCAGTGCTGCTCTCCCCGCTGGAGCCCAGGCACAGGGTAGGTTTGCTCATTCACCAGAGGTGCAGGGCTGGCACTTCAGAAACTTATCGTTCCTGAGGATCTCAATAAGCCCAAACCCAGCCAGAACCAGCCACCTCAGCAGGTTTGCTCTCATTTTAGAGCAGAATGAATGGCAGTGGGGAGACACAGTGTCCAGCATAACTCAGTATTTCAAAGTTCACTTGCTGCTAGAGAAGGGTTTTCTGACCTGACTTGTCAGAAAACAACATACATGCAAAGGTGGGGAGAGTCACAGGCAATACCACAGGAAGGATAGTGGCTCATGTGTTTTGAAAGAAACAAAGGGAGAAAAAAGTTGCGGAGAATGAAGGGAAAATACCTTCTCCTAGTGTACTTTGTGATAACAAAGTCCAGATGATCAACAACTATTTGGGCCTTGCCGAAGCAGTAGGCTCACAAACAGTGTAATGCAAAACTCAACCTATAAATTAAGATAAAAGCTAGCACAGCAGCTGGATAAAGAGGAAGATCCTTTTGATGCTACAGAAGTCATTATTATGACAGAGATACACATGAGTATTTAAAAACATAGGGCTTGCTTCCATTTCTCCAGTTTTATTTATACAGCTTGAGGCTAACGATAGTAAGCATATTCTTGCCTTACAACAGATAGAGCAAAACAGATCACCAGGCCTGTGGGATTTAGAAATATTCCTGCCATGGGGACCTGCAATACAGGACAACGGGCATATCAAGATATAGAATCAGAGTTCCAATACACAAGGGTAATAGCTCATTTTTCTCTCAGCATGTTTGTCTGTGCATGATCTGCAGCCTGATCCCAAATCTACAGTGTGACATGGGTTTTTCTGATCTACAGGGTGACCATATAAAATAAAAAATTAAAGACCACTAAGAAGAGACTTCGGCAATTAGAAATATCCAGCACAAACTAACAGAAAGAATTTGCTCATTATGTATATCCACTGACGACACTAAATAAAGAGACGTATGTGTGCTACAGACTGGAAAAGCAGAGAACTAGAGTTTATACACAAAGACCAAAGCTGTTGGAGGAAGGCAACTGAAGAACACATAGAAACCCTCACTGATGTCCCAAATTAAAGGTGATCTAATAAATATGAAGCACAGTTCCAGGTTTCTTTAGCAGCACAGCACTACATTGCACAGGAAGCAGCTTCTGCCCTTCAGACATCTGGATGTGAAGGTCAAGGAGGAGAGAGAGGTCAAGCCAAGTAGCGTCTTCAGCAGTGCTAGGCATGGCTTTGGGTCTGAGGGACACCATGCTCTAGTCAGTTTGCTAGGAAGCTTTCTGGCCGTTTCACCCACATTCTATCTCATGGGGCAGTAAAAGGACGTTCACCAGCCCCACCTCCAGCTCAGGACATACTTCAGCTGGACACTGTTGGAAGCCAGGAGACTACTTAGAGGAGATACTGCTATGGGCTTTCTTTACTCACATGTCCTTCCTCAGGCACTGGCTGCCAGGTATGGGGGAGGAGGACTGGCGGGCTTGGTACGAGGCTGGAGGAGTTTTGTGCCGAGAATTAACGCCATTTTGATGAGACAGGAGACATCCATGGCACACACTGAGCCCCAGAGAGTGTTGAGTGCTCCCAGGACCCACAGCATAGACATGGGCTCCGTCTCCTGAGAACCCCGTGCAGTGGCAGCCGAGTTCTTGGGGGCATCCGCGGGAGCAGAGCTGCCCGCTGTGGGGCTCCAGGTGGCAAAGCTACCCACACAAGGAAGCTGCCACTTCACTTTCAGGGGAACACACGGTCACAGAGGAAGAGCTAACAACAGATGGTGACAAAAGGAGGGCCCACGTGTGGTGGTTTGGACAAAGAGGCAGCCTCGGGAGCGAGGCAGAAAACCTGCTCATTCATCAGACGAGGAGTGCAGGCAGCATAGCTGGAAACGCCTCCCGTGGTTCCCTGAAGCTGTAGCTGTTGGAAGAGGGCAGGGGCCAGATCACCCGCCTCTCTTCTGCTTTGAGATGTGCGGTCTATAGCAAGTTGGAAAAGGAGACAGACCCCCCTCCAGCTGAGCTCACACTTTCAGTGGGATCTTTAATAAGAAGCCAGGTTGGCAGGAGAGAAGAGGAAGGGGAGCCACAGGGCAGCCCAGATTTACACGTAAAAATCCTTCAGCAAGATGTGACACCTCGGTGAGGGGTGGAGAGTGCCAGGGTACAAGAAAACAACACAGTTGTATTGCTTCATGGCTCAAAATGAGCCCAAGGTCTGTACATTTTAAAGAAGTCTTACGTTTTGAAGGTGAAGATCTGCCTCTGGCCCATCCCTACTTTCAGTATAAGAGCAGCGCACAGCAGCTAAGAAGTCCAGTAATGGATATGGACAGTTGCGGGCTGCTGTTGGATCAGAGGATGGCCTGCCTGTGACAGGCTGTGAGGGAAGCCAGTGCTGACAACACTGTTTTCAGCCAGGAGCTGCCCAGGAAACAGATCTGCTAAAAAGACATTTACACTCTCCAAGTGGAAACAAAGCAAAGTTGCTGTGGCTTTTAGCAACACTGCTGAGAGATCAATACTTATGTTTTCCACAGATTACAGAGTGAATTAAATGTCTACTAGGGTAGAATATATATAGGCTACAGTTGTTTGATGAGGATTTTGGAAGGGGAGGACTGAAGCCATATTTCTTTAGTGTCTCAGGTGTTTATCATGGAAAACAGTTTGCTGGAAATGTTGGTGCAATCACAAAGCTTGCATGTCCACCCATCCCTCCAAAGCAGCCTGCAGCTCAGCAATGGAGCATTTCTCCTAGATGCTCCCACAGCAGAATACAGGGAGGGTGAACTAACAGCAGAGCTCAAGCTAGAGCTGGGCACAGAACGTGTAAGGAATCACTTAGTCACAGAAAAACGCAAACACTTGTAATGTCAAGTCAAATTTAGTCAATAGTTTCACCTGAAATAAAATGTGGAAGGGATTATTTTGGTGGTTTTGCAATAGCTTTTTGCTTTGACTTTTCAGGCAAGACTTACAAGCTGACTTGAGAATAATTTCTGAAACAACAGAAAATGAGAAAAAAAGCATCCTTATGCCATACCAACTAAATATTGTGAGACTGGAAGCCAATATCCACTCCTTTTTCTAATTGTTTTAAAGCTAGGTCTTAAAATCATGGGCCTCCTACCTCTTTCACAGTGATACTGATTCTAGTGGGACACCTTTGACTTTTCCTCTTTTAAGATGCCTGGAAGCAGAGACTGGAAAATTCAGATGAATGTCCTAGACAGCAGACTACACCATAATCCTCGCCTGTTTTCTTACACAGTGAACGTTCATGAGGGATATGAGGTTGGACACACCAGCATTTAAGAGAGAGGCTCCCCTGTATCCTCTATAGCTGCTACAGTGAATTTGCTTCACCCCAAGTCCAACGCCTTCGGGTGGTCAGGAGCTCCACATCTCTCAGAAAGCAGGGAGCAGGGCCGGGCTAGTGGCAGAGCAGGACACGGGGCAGCACTCACCACCACAGCTTCTGCTGCTTTACCTGTCCCACCCCACGGCACACAAATTGCCCAGCAGCTGTGAATCCAGCAGAGCTACTTTCTGAGGCAATGGAGTTTCATCTGATCGGCCACTGAGGCACAGTTTGGGCAGTCAGCCTTACAGCCTGGCATTAGGGACACTGTTCTAAGAGGAAAACCTGTGGGTTACTGGGCAGTTGGAGTCTCCCACCTAAAGAGCGAAAGTTTGCCTGCTGGGTGCAAAAGTGGATGTCCTCTCCTCAGCTCTGTGAATATTGCTCCCTACATGAGTTTATTTTCACACTGCTTTCACGTTCTTTAGAAATGTTCCAAATCAGTGTGAAATACTTTATTCAACCTGAAAAAAAGCCTTTCTTTTTTTTTTTTTTTTTTTTTTCCACATGCACAGCGCAGTTTTCCTCCAAATAGGACTAAATAGAACCTCCAAATAGGAACATACTTATTCTGTGCAGCAGTAGTTTGCCTTCTCTACGCTCTTTACAAAGTTATCAAAGAAACGCTCAAACACTTCACCTTTGCTGCGTAAAGGCCAAATTCTGATCCTGCTGAATGAAGCTCCTGTTTCAGCAGGATCAGAATTGGCCAAAACCTAAGAATTTCAGCTGTCTCAGACTCCCATGGTGTGTGGCTTGGAGATGAGGGAGACAGTGTATTAGTCCATGCATCATCTTCACACCCGAAAGAGTCACCCTGCAGACCCGCCTGTTTTTTCCCTTACACCAGATGAAATCAGTCTTTTCCACTTGTCAACAAGCAGAATAGCGTTGAGCCCACTGATGCTTTAAACTTCCCTGAAAGTTTGGAAGTGATGAGACACAGTGTTTGCAAGATCCCACGTCTCAAATGACCCGACCTTGGCTCAGGCATGGATGTCTTTTGTGGCAGTATTCTCAAGGACAAACATCACACTGAGCCTGCCACTGCAAAGGTTCCTTGATGGCAGCAGAAAGTAACTCTGGAGCATCTGAAAAAAACCCTTATTTTTGAATATAAAAATATAGGAAAATGCATGTGCATAATCGTCTCATTCCCCAGAGTGTTACCTACATAATCAAAGGAGAATCACTATGGACTTTGTGGCATGGAGGAATACAGTGCTCTTCCTTTGTGAGTGAAGCACATAAGACTGAGCAAGCACCATTACCACGGGTAAAGGAAGTAGACTGCTTTTAAAGAGGAAAAAAAAATAGATGGCATCTTCTCTGTAGCAAAATGAGGGTACCCAGATCATCTTATTTTCACGGTCATTGTACTTAAGAGCAGTCTTAGACTAAAAAGCACCTAATTTCACTCCAACTGATTTAAAATGCATCCTGGTGCATCGGAGCTATTGTCTAATCCTTTTGTTTGAGATGTTCTACATTAGTCAGCCACTCTTGATTCATGTGCTAACAATCCCCCTTAAGGCAGGTAATTCACAGACAACGTTCATGATGTGCAAAGAGGCACTCCAGTTCCCACAGACAAAAGTCAGTAAACTTGAAATCCCAAAGCCCCTAAACTTATTTTGCATAAATTGCCCTCACAGGAGGGGAGGTGAGATCTGTTAATATGCATCTCCTGGATCAACTTAAAATTCAAATCAATTTTTAGAACAGTGGGAATGCTGATTAGAGGCAAATCACAGCAGAAAGCAAAGGTCGTAATGAATTCTGAGTACAAACAAAATAAACTGTGAATTATCTCACTTTAGCCTCTATCCAGTCACCTACGCCCTACTTCAATGTCTTTTCAATTAAAGTTTTCTTAAAGGAACAATTAGCAGAAGTAGCTATAATGTCCTTCTGCAGATGGCATTTTTCCTTGTGTACCGAGGCTACAACAGATAGCATTTACTGCTGTAACAAGAATAGGTTTCAAGCAGAATAACTGGATTTTTCCCAAATTGCAAATAGGACCTTTATGCTATTGGAAATTAAGATCTCAAGCTTTCCACTATGATGCAGTTTCTGTCCTCAGAAGATCTTGAGAAAGTGCGCCGTTTCAAATGATGTGATACTGGGCACAGGATAGAGGTTGGCTTCCTTCATCTGAACTGCGTTGCTTAGACAATCCCACTTCTTTTTCTCAGAAATACATATATCTCTATTTATAGTAGACAAAAAAAGAAAACCTGTCGTCACATAAGGGCAAAAGATGAAGCAATAGTACCAGTAACATCTGAAAATATGTTAAAAAAAAAAAAGACAAGATCTAAATTTCTCCACTAGTAAACTATGTGGCCATTGCAAACTCTTACATAATTAACAAATTATAAGGCTATCAAGTGTGACTTCCTGCTTGCATAAGCCACTGCAGAAGGACGTTATAGCCTCAAGCTCCTATTTGTAATTAAATTGCAGTGTCTGCCTGAGCAAGTCAGCCCAGACAAAGTCCTAGCACTATTGAAATCAACACAAAAATAATTCATTTACTTCAGGATTGCCAGGATTCCAATTTATTTCGAACTGGATTAAAAACAGACCTCTCCTGCATGAGTGGTACAATGATCTATTAAGCTATTTCTATAGAAATAATACATCTTAGCTGTAGTCTGAAATTACCTACTGTCTTCTCCAGCCAGTGAAGCTTGTTATCCGCTTTTGATGGGTTTCATTGCTAATGATGATCAGTTTTTCCTTCTTTCATAGGGAAATGCTTTCTAGAAATGCTTTGTTCCAAACTAAAAGCCAAACCATGAACATGTTGGTGGAGTTGAAATACTGTGTCAAAACTGTGAAATATTGAAATACCTGGGGACAGCAGTTTGGCCAGTTTAAGACATAAGCCTATGGTGTCTGAAACCAAAATAGTCACACCAGTTTCTGGCATCTGCCCCGGCCCATAGCTGCACACACCCGAGGATCCCAGCGTCCCTGAGGTCTCCAGCCCCACAGTCATTGAAATGGAAACCTGCCACTGAGCTGAGAAACCTGAGCTCCTGGCAGCCCACAGGTGAAGGAAGTTAATTGAAAGATAAGTCCTTCTCTCCTGATAAATCAGTGGTTTTCAAAGCTGCTGAATAACCTTGCTTTGTTGGGAGAAACTTCCAACCAGCTCTAATTAGACAGTCTAGATTAAGTTAAGAAAAGCAATTTAATTGAAAGAAGGTGCAGGGAAGTCTGGGAGATTTGGGGAAGTGCTGAGGGACACCTCAAAAGAAAAAAGTGTGTGTGCTGCTACAACAGCAATTTCTCTGTTGGGACAATGGAATACTGGAGGGCATGTCAGGAAAATAACCAGTGCGGATTTCTTTGTTTTTTCCCTGCGCCGCATCCTGCAGTAGGAGCATTGCAGGCTGATCCGTCAGCTGTTAATCACTTGTTTGGTGACTACTACCAGAGAACAAAGGGAGAAAATAAACCAGGTAGAGACTGAGGATCACATGAGAAGAGAGATTAAACAGCACCTTTTCTTTCTCTCTTTGTAGTAAATGTCCACGTTAAAAAAAAAAAAAAAAAAATATCCACCTGAGGCCATTTCTTTAACTTGGGCTCCAGAGATATCTTTGAAAGAACTTGGTTGCAATTTTTTTTTCTTCTCTGTGTGGAAGAAATTAATAAAAGATCAGGGTCTGGGGCAATTGTGAGTTTGATACTGTGTTTGACAGATGGCATGGAGTCCAATTCCATCTTCAGGTGTTCACACACCAGCACAAACCCGTTACTGCGCCGGCTGCTGCGCGGGTGTAGCTGAGGGCAGAGTCTGGACCTCGGGCAATACAGTGAACAGGACTGAAGGTGTTGCACATGAACTGCTGGGTGGTAGCAAAGTGCCTTCAGACGCCTTGAGTCGGAGGAAACCCTGGCAGGCAACAGTTTATTTGGCTGGATGTGGAAAAGCGGGGGTTTGGGGATCCCCTGCCGCCGTGAGGAGAGCGGCTGGATGCGGGGGCAGCCGCGGGTGCTGGCGGCCAGGCTGCGCTGGCCGTGCGGGACACCCCCAAGGTGTGTTTGGGGGAGAGGACACCGTGACGGGAGCGAGGGACCACCACGGGCTGTCCCAGCATCCCACACCCAGCGTCTACTCCGCCCAACACTGTCCGATGGCCGCCCCGAGCCATGGCTAAGGGAAAGAAAACCCCCATTCACAGCAGCATTTCGTAAAATGTTTGAAAGAATTCAGCGAATTTCACAGCAACCCAGGCCCTCCGCCAAGCCAAGCCCAGCGGCAGGCCGCGCCCACGCTAGCCCGGGATTTAAAGCTCCTCCTCCCGCTCTGCACCGGGCACTCCGGTGTTGTTTTCCCCTCACGTTGGCGCCAGAGCTGCCGCAGCCCCAGCGAGGTCAGACCCGGCCCTTTCCCGCCCAGGGGCGGGCGGCCCCGGCACAGGGCGCCCCCTGGCGAGCGCCGGCGTCGCGGGGCCGCCCCGCTCTCCCTCCGCGAGCGGGAGCAGCGCAGTGGCCGGGCCTGGGCGTTCCCAGTGGCGGTGTCGGCTGGCACGGCACAGCTTCCATCTTCCGTGGGACTGCCCTTGAGCGGCGCTTCGGTTTAGGGTCCCGTCTCTCCCATCGCCCTCTCTCACGTTCCAGGCAAACCATCGCGCCTGTGGCCCCTGCGCGGCACCTGGGCCTGGGCCAGCAGGGCTGCTGAGAAACATGTGTTTGCACAAAACGGGGCATCTGAAGTGGCGTTCAGCAAGGCCAGCAACAGTAAATGTGCTCCTTGTTCATTCCTGGCACATCCTCCTACCAGACAGATTCCTGCAGTCAAAATATTTTGGTGCGAAGCGAGGGAGCCCGTCGGCCCCAGTCGCCAGGCTCAGTGTTTTCAAGGGCTTCACGCGTTTCTTGCCATAAAGTTGCCTTGTACCTCACACAGTCCTGTCAGACGGAGGGGGTGAGAGAACACGAGTGAGCCACTGATGTTTTTATTTCTGCACAGTAAGGGTCACAGGGCTAACGAGGAGCAGCCAAGAGCCTTGGTGGCAGTGGGCAAAGCCACCTGAGCTGCAGCTTGTCCTCAGGCCTCCAGTAAGAGGCTGGTGTCGTTTTCGAGCCCCTGTTCCTTTCTTCTCTGGTGAAGGTGGCATCTCTACCAGCTCACCTGCCGCTGCTGCTGAACTGGGGTTTGTCACAAGCCTCCATTCCCCAAACCTGGGTATTGTTTCTACTTCAGTAGTACTTGCATAGGAAATCCCACTGCAGAAACACATTGGGGTGTTCAAACCTCCATGTTATTGCAGATGGTGAGTGTACAGCACACTTCCGTATATGGAGGGACTTGTAAGGGCTTATCCAAAATCCGTGGAGACTCTCCCCTTTGATCGTTCGGTTGTCCTACACGTAACTTACAGTTGCTTGGGGAAAGGGTTTGTGAGGATATCCAAATGTCCCTTTCTCATGTGGGGATTATAAAAGAAGGGCCCAGATAGTGGTAAGGTGAACATTCAGGAGATATCTAAAACAAGAGAACTTGCCTGTGACTGTGTCCTAACCACTGCCAGATTCATAGCCTTTCCCTCAGGCTGCACATGCATCTCTGTCATGTGCCCTCTCTCCTGCTGCTTCGACACCAGTCCTGCTACACCGACAGCTGTTGTGTGTGAGCAGAGCTCAGAAGAGTGGCTGGAGCTGCGGGGCAGCAAAACCTCGCTCTGCCAGACAGAGCTCACTTGCTGCTGTCTGGGCTGGCAGAAGAACAGGGTACCTCTGACCACTAATGGAGCTGCTCCCAAAATTACAGGTTCCTGCTATTCCAGGTTAGTCACTCCGCATGCACGAGTGCAAGCTAAACAGCCGGCAGTGAAAACACGGATGTTGCTCAGATGCAAACAGGCATTTCTGGAAAGGACCTAGTGGCTGTGGGAGACCAAACTGCAGCTCTTCCATGATTCACACCAAAGAGGCAGTTATGTTCCAAAATACCCTGCACTGGGCTGCTTTCTGAGTACTCAGTAGATAGACAGGCACTTGTAGCAGCCAGCAATGTACATGAAAAGGGCATGTTAGGGCTATAGTGGTTTGTCTTTATTACTTGTAATGGGCCAGAACAGCATGCTAGGAGACAAGTATCTATAAAATGTTAACTACCTATATGAAAGGTGCTATTTCTACAGAGCACTACCTCCCAAGCAGAAAGTCGCTTCTGCTTTGTGATCTATATTGTGTGTTGTGAAAAAAAAGGGGTACGTAAGAACACCTGAGATCTCTCTGAGTAGTTTGACAGTTATATTTGTGTCTCCTGATGCAGCCAAGCGGCCGTTCATGTCTACAATATTTCACAGGTTAGCCAACATGAGGGAACATGCAAGTTCTGCTCCACACTGACATGCTGCTGGGTGTTTGGTCAATGAACAACTCTTCGCAGTCCTTTTAGATCACAACTCTTCGTCGTGTCGTGTATTGGAACCTTTCCATCTGTCTATACAGTGAAATGACTTGTTTTGAACACAGAAGTTACACTTTGTTATTGTGATAAACTATTCTTAAAAGGTATCTTGAATGCTCAGTCGTCACCAAACACCAGCTGAAATACTCTCTAGGGTGCTTATGCCCATGCAAAGCTTTGAAAATAGAGAACTGAATCTGTGCCTGGTTTTGTGGGGTGGGTTGGTTTTTATTTTCCTTTTACAAAATATGGATCTTTACATCTACATGATATATCCCAGGGCTGTGTGTACAGCTCATTTCATTAATGCATGAATATCTCTGAGCACCTCAGGTGGAAGCTGAGGGCAAGCTATTATAATTAGCTGGATTGTAAGATGAACACCTACCCTTTTGAAACCTACGCTGTAGTCCTAATTCCAGTTGAAAGGTGAGGTTGAAATGTTTCTGTGATATCATAAATCTCCTTAGGCTTCAAGAGTTTGCTAGTGTATGTAGCACTGCAGTATCTTGTTGTGTCGCACTTAAAGCTGTTATGTCTTTTATTTGAATCACCGTATCGATCCTTGGAAAGTTGATTTTAAAATATGTTTGATTTTAGTTTAGCAGTCCTTTCAAGGTAATACTGCCCCAACAATCACTAGCAGGTCCTTTGGGAAACAGGAGGAAAGGGGAAAAAAAAACCCCACAAACCACTTTTGGAATCCCTTGCTTTTGCCCAACTCAGTATCAGCTGGCAGAGGCAATAATGAAGGGGCTGCAGGACTGCTCTCAGCTATTGTGTTGCCTGGCTCACTCTCAGCATGACTCACTGCAATGTAGAACACCACTCGCAAGGGGAATGAGCGGGAATGAACAGTAAATACTTGGCCCTGGATTTTTTTTTTTTAATCTCTTCAGGTTGTGTGTGTATGTGCGGGTTGTTTGTTTTGTTTGTTTTTCCCTCTGATTTGTATCCCTTTATCCTCGCCCATGTGCTATATAAGCTTCTCAAATCTACTGTCCATGACACCACCCCCCACTGGTAGCAGCAAGCCCCTCCATGGCTATAGGGTTTGGTTTACAATGAGAGGCATTACTGAGAACCTGTACATGTTAACCTGGTGGCACAGGGTTGCTCCAACACCTTCCCTCTGTTTTTTTCTTTTATCAGGGAAGGGGTGGCTGCTATTCTGGTTCAGTGCATCTCTTGCTTTGCTGCAGCTGCCAGGCTAGTTTAGGAAGAAAACCTTGGGGCTAAACAGGCTAGGAGTGCAGCCAAGGGGGTCAGGAGACAGCTTTAAGGATTATACTACATAATTAAAAGCTCACTCTGAATATGCTTCCTGGTATCCGGTGCTCAAATATACAAACCTTTTTAGGTAATAATTCTTGGTCCTCATTTGTATCTGAGAGATTTGCAGGTTAAAGTTGCCACACAGGTAGTGCTTCAGGAATTCCAAACAAATCAGATGCTCAGCTGAAAGCACCAGTTATTCATCTAGACTATGAAAAGGGAACACCTTCCTGAATTTGCCCTAGCCAGTGAGAGCTGGAGTAAAACAGAAATAGGTGAACATGGATGTGTTTCCTTGGTTTGGTTTTGTGCAATGCCCTCAAGGTGCAGCTGATGTCATTTCGTGGCAACTTTCTAGATTTAGAAGTGGGAATTTGAAGGGTTTTGCCATCAGAACTGGGCCAGAACATGATTAGACCTGATAAAACTTGGGACACCGAAGACCCACAACAAGCCAATACTGTGCTAGCTCAAAGGAAGACCATTTTAATTACTCCTAATCAGCTGGAGCCAAGACCAGAATTTAGGTCCTCCGTTATCCGTATTCTAGGCTTGTGGCTTCCCCATCGCCCTAGAGAATAGGAGCACTTGTTCTTCAGCCATCCCCCATCGCAGACCAAAACGATGTTAAACCAAACAGATTCCTATAGATTCCTACGTTTTCTAAGACAGCATATTCTGGCATTTCAGTCAAATATTCTAATCAAGTCTGTGCAAGCTGTGCCAATTTAACTTCTGTTGTCTAAAAAAAGGTCCTAGCAAGATGCCGGTACCAAAAAAACTAGAAACACTGGAAAGGAGGAGAAAATACTGAAGGCACATGCTGATTATATTCAGTGTGAGTGAGAACTTGCCTATCTAATGCTATAATCCATAAATAAAAACAGGTTAAGAATCCAAGCAGAACATATTCATTGACTGCGATAAATAGCCAAGTATAAACAGGTGTAAAACATACTGCTACATCAAAGTTGTGAAAAATGCATATCATATATCTTGCCCGATTTTCCACCAGAATTATCAGGTTTTTATGTCAAGATAAATTGCAATAAGCCAGAGTTTATTTTCCGTACAATGATATATATGTCAGACCGTTCTTTTTTCCTCCAGAAAACTGGCCCTTCTACACTTCTATTAAATCCCAGTATACTGTAAATAGGTCCCTTGTCACACGTATAACAAAATGGAAAGAGACACCAAACAACTAACTTACCAACTAGTACAGAGAGAAACGCGAGGAACCTTGCCTTGTGTAGCTAGCACTGCCTCGTAGTTTTGATGAAGCTCGTGTTTGACTGAATCAGTACTTAATCTTTTCAAGTAATTACTGTATAGTGCCTGCCTGCTTCCAAGTACTTTTCATTCCTTAAAAATCTGTTGTTTATAACCATTATCTTGTTTGTTTTTTTTTTTTTTTTTTTAGAACAAGAAGTGAAAGAAAGGCTTTATTCCCTAGGTTAGGCCTAGATCACGTATACAAAGGAGAAGAGAGATTCTGCTACGCTTTATTCAATATGGTGTTACAAGAAAACAACAGTTACAGCTGACAAACCATTACATCTTTCATAATACAGACAAATTACAAGGTGTAACAAATAATGCGACATTTATTTTACCGTACTGCTTACTATGCTGTTCTTCTGAAGTATATATATATATATATATTTAATTACATTAACATTGTTTTCATGTACCAGCCCTCCCCTTTTTATTTGTTAAAAAAAGAACACCTCTTAGTGCACCATACAAAAATCCACATGGAAGCTGGCAAGCAGGGATTTTGTATGCAGCACCACTGAAATGCATTTTTGGGGACGGGAATTATTAGTGCATCCTTTACTTTTAGATTTTTTGCTTATGTGAAAAATGCAAGGCAGTAACATACAGTCACTCCACCTAGATGCTGGTAGGGGAGAGTATTGTTATGCTCCGTAATGCAACGTAATTCTGTTTATATGGGGTGTCTGCATTTTGTTCCCCAGTCTGTACAGCCAAAATGTGTTATGTAACAAAGATTACAAGCCAAATAAGATTCACAGATGAGTATTTTGTACGTGAGCATACCAGAGCATTGACTACACATTTGGTTGTGTGCACTGACACAGAGCACACAGTGCTGGATGTCACCCACCAGCCTGCAGGGAATTTATTGTTTTACCTTCTTTCCCCAGGGGGCTGAAGCGCAGGACCCCTGTGCAGCAAAGAGAAAGTGAAGACCCTGGTGCCTCTGTCTGCTGCAGATGGAATTTTCAGTGTTGCATGTACTAACGACTTAGCCTAAACTGTGGTTCTGATTACAAACAATAGTGAGAATTAAGAGGACCCAGCTGATCCAGGACACTGTACAGCCACGTACTGTCAGCATTATTGGAGTGGCCTGACTGGTGTGATGCCTGCTGGGTGTGGATTAGAGCTGATCTGAAACCAGCAGGAGAGAGGACCAAGCCATCTCCAGCTGGTTGACTTGCAAAGTCAGGTTCTGTGAACTTGAACTTGTAAGGAATCTCTGTATCGTCCAGACCATCTCTATCACCATTTTCCCTTCTCCTTCCCCGTTCACTTAATTCTAGATCTCTTACAGAGTTAGAACATGCCCTACCGCTTTTATGTGCTGACTATGCCTGCTGCCCTGTGGCTCTTTGCCCTCCTCACAGCAAAGCCACATCCTCTCAGCATCATCAGGAGGATCTGCTGGGGCTCAGCCAAGCGGCAGGAAAGTGAAAGCTGCACTGCTGCCGGCCATTGACTCCGAGCAAGTCCCACAGTTTCTCGAGAACTGTGTCCTAGAGACTACTGGTCACTTAAGCTCATTTTTTACAACTGACACCGTGAAACACTACGTTCCTGGAACCTGCAGGACTTCTGGAAGGCCAGGCTACTTCTTCTTGTCCCTTTGAAGATTCTATGGGGAACCAATTTGGGAAGGATGAGAGAAGAAGAGGGTAACACTACTGATTTTTGCTGAAGCTGTCTCAAGACCACTGGTGGGGTTTAAACAGTCAATCTGCAACACTGAGAAGAACTGTGGGGAAAACCCCACTTCTGCAAGATGCTGGAGAAGTGGACAAGCTGTCAGGGGGTCCTAACTGATGGGTGTCAATCTGGCTAACCAGGCAGGGAAAGGTTCTGCTGGAAGGAGAAAGAGGGAAATGAAGCTGTACTGTCAGTTCCCTGGACAAATGTGCTTCTACTTTCTCAAAAAAACCTGGATGGTTCCCAGCAGATTTGATGTTGCAGAAGAGTAATTTGCAGCACTCACGCGAACGGCACCAGCTTGCTGAGCCCAGATCCCCTCGGTGCCAGGAGAACATCCCCAGGGCCCAGCGCCTTGACGGAGAGCTGCAAACCCAAGTCACCGCAGGCAATCAAGGCGCCCGGGAGGCAGGTGCATAAGTAAGAGATCCTGGTCACTCCTTAATTGATCGGTAGCTGAGATAACCTCACCACTGCTGAAAATCAAGTTACTATTTAGGAACATACGTATTTATCCACTTTCCTTCAGGCAACTGAGTTTGAAGATTTTTGGACCAACTTTATTTCGGTGGTTGCTTAAAAGTGGGAATGGGGCAGAGAAGATAACCTCACATGCATGTGTGTACACACACACACAAACACATACATACCTTAAGCAAACACTGTACGTGAGTCACTATGGATAGTAATGTGCTAGGCTTGTGGGAACAGTTGAGGAATTCCTCTCTATATTAAACCTTCTGATGTTTAGTTGAGCAGCATAATTGCTTGCCTCCCAATTTATGCTGCCAAGTAGATGCGTCTATAAAACTATCCTTATATTCCTAATTGAAATCTTTGTTACAGTTTCAAAAATTCTTCAGATTTTTGCAGCAAGTTTTTTTTTCTAAAAATAGCTAATTTTAATCATCAAACTGCACACGATTTAAGTAGCAAAGATAATGTATAAAAGATTTTTCTCTTACCAAAAAAAGAAACATGAAACCCAAACAAACCTAGTCTAAGGCAGTTTCAGTGTGTGATGAATTTGAGAGTTCAGTGGTCACTTTTTCCCCCTCGTAAACACAGGGGAAAAGCTGTACTAAGTTCTAAATAGGATTGTGACTGAAAGTGGCTTTCAGATGGCTTTTTACCAGATCCTGAAACATAGATGTCATTGGGGAAAACTGTCTTTTAATGGCTGTGCAAATATTGAGAATATTTTCACAGTTCAGCTCTTTGAAAGAGTAGACTCGTACCCTAGTTCATTAAGAGGCCCTTCGTAGCTACTTGCACGTTCAAGGATTTGCCTTTTTTGGGGGTGTTTTTTTCCTTATTAAACACTGCTTGAGTTCAATAAGATGGCAGTAGCACAAATCCTTTCCCCTCCTTTTGAACACTGAAAACTAACCAAAGTGTTACTACACTTCTTAAAAATGTAATTCAATGCATCCAGCAAGCAAAGGATGTCAAATTTATGTGTAGAATAATATTGCCTAGCAAGCATTTCTGTCCGAGCAGGACTGTAACTCAACTGTGGTTTTTGCACCGTACCTGCCCTTTCTGAATGCAAGGCATCGTATATGGTCAGGGCAGTTTTATCACATCTCTGAACACAATGGTCTCCCCAACCAAAATGTAGCAGGGACTTCCTTTTCTAAAATCATACAACTTTGTTTTTTGCAAAGTTTGCATTTGAATGTTTCGTTCAGAAAAACTATCTAAAGACCCAGTTTCTCGTAGTGCCTTCTAATCAGCTCAGAATACCTATGGAAAATAACTTGAAAGCTGCTTTGGTGTGGAACAGCAAACAGTTTGGGATAGGGAACATTCTCCACTTTGCTTTGTATGTGGCAAAGTAACACAGCTAGCTTTAATGGCTCATTCAACAATAGTTTTTCTGTACCTTAGTATCTGCCTTGAATTAAACAGAACCATTTCATCATCTCTGTTTTCAAGAAAACATTCCAAAAGGTAAATAGTGTGAGGAAAAACAAAAGAGATGTTAGCCAAGACCCATAAAAGAAAGAAATATTCTTAAAGGGAAGAAAAACGTAAAGAGTTCATTGTATATCTGTCAGCTGCCTACATCTCATCATTTTTGCTTTGTCTTTCTCACAGGCCTATTTTGAAAACTGGCATGCTACATAGCCTAAGCAGAGTAACCAAATGCAGAGTATTGAAGTAAACATGCAATTATTGCCATGTTTTTAAAATGGATATGAATGGTCTGAGGAGATAATGAAAAATGAAATAACCCAACAACACTCTGGGAATAATGGCAAGGTGCTGTAATTGTCAGCCGATCAGACAAGTTGGGCTTGCTCTGGCAGAAATAGTCTTCCCATTGGTTGCAAAATATGCACAACTCTCAAAGAAAACACACAGTCCTTCGTGCTGCCATTGGCTTTTTTTTGTAAAGTCGTTACTGAAGAAGGGTGAACACCAAATGTGTTGTCTTAATGTATTTAAGACATTGCTGGTGAAAAGCATAAAAAACCTTACAAAGATGCAGCACTGCAGTGGAAAATCAAAATCAAACACAAAAGACTGAAAGAGTACATGCCATGTATCAGTAAGCAAAAGCTTAATCTTCACATAGTTCTCTGAAATCACAAGGTATCCAAATGCGTGCAAGGTTTTAAATAAATTGCAGGGGGAAAAAAAAAAAAGAAGGGTCTTGCCAGCTTCAATCTTCTTTTGAATGAAATCCACCATAGAGAAAGGAAGGAAACAGGCCACAGCTCCTTCCTGGTGTCGGCCTCCTCATTAGGTTTTTGCTTCCCTCCTCCAAACTGGTAAATTTAATCCTGTAAGGAAACAATACAAATTATTATAAGCCTCAGAGCAAAGGACCGGCTTTCAAAGCACTTTTAGAGTTGATATCTCAAGAAAATGAACTTAAAACACCAGTGTTTTCAGGGTGGTTGCCTAAATGAGATATATTAATCCATATTCACGTATCTCTGCCCCAAGTGCTAATCTTCAGAGGTGCCATCAGCACTCACATTCTCCATGGAAATTATAGACCGTTGGCTCTTCTAAAGGTGGTCACACCCCATGAATGCAAAGGAAGGTTGCTAAATGCTGGCACAGCTTGAGGACTTTACAAGCTCTTTCTGCTCCCTTTCTCACAGAGTCCCTGGTGATCACCTTCACAGCAATACCTGTGCCTGGTTTATGAAAAGGTCTCCTCTGCTTTGCTTCCCAAGAGTTACTTGAGGTGCCTTGGGGCACGTCACAAACATTTCTGCAAACATAACCACGCTATGGAGCTCCTTGTTGTGCTGTGTTTAAACGTATTCACCTTTATTTTGGTGACTATTAACAGGCTGATAACAAAAATCTCTCCTTTCATATACCAAAAATAAACACTATATCAATAGCTTTGCTTACGTTGTCTTTCACTTGTGTGATGATTCTTGTTTGTATAGGCTCAAAGCAGCAATTGGGCTTGCAAGAAGGTACCATGACGTTTTTGAGACTTATACAAAACAGGAGGCAGGCTGAGAACATGGGAAGTATTACTTTAAAACTAAGTATTACTTTAGAACAAAACATCCAACAACTGCAATAACAGCCAGGTGAAGGCTAAATGAAGGCTAGATGGACTGGAGCCATCGGAAGGATTTTATAATTAACATATTTAACTCTTCATAAATGCCCAAGTAGAATTCTACGCCAGGGAATAAAGTGAGACTTTCTGAGAAATTCTGTAGTCGTCTGAAGTTCAAAATATATTTATTTTACAAGGTTTTTTAAGAGCAAGGATTGTACCTACAGACCTGTTACATTTTTTTAGAAGTTGCAGGAAGACAGTCAGCTATGGAGGAATTTCAACACTTAAGAAAAAGAACACTGAAATATTCATTGAGCTTGGAACTGGTTTGTATTAGCATGTCCTAAAACTATTTAAATCAAACTGGATGCAGGTGCCAGTGAATCTAGTCTAGTCCTCATTTCAAAAGCAGGAGAAAACAAGGCATCAGTTTTGAACTGCAGTTTCAAGCATAAAATTTTAATTGTGGTTTTCATCGAAACAGCCTAATCTCTACACAACATCTAACTTCCACAATTTCCAGGGTTCGTGCTGTGGTTCTTGAGAGCTCTTTTTCTGCCCTTTAAGCACCAGAATACCTGAACTGGATTAACAAAAGCCTGTTCTAAATGATGCACGGCAGCATCTTGGGCCCTCTTGGAGCTTGGTCTACCACCTCTTCAAGTGCTGCTTGGGTTGTTTCCTTGAATGCCTCCGGACTTTGTGTGGAATTTCTATTCCACATTGAAAGGCCCACTTTGCCCAGGGTCCAGGGTCTTGGTTGAAGTGCCAATAAATCTCTCTCTCTCTCTCTCTCTCTCTCTCTCTATATATATATATATATTTTAAATACATTAGAGTTGACCCCAGTTCATTTATCCTTCACAAGCTTAAACAAAAAAGCAGTGTTTGGAACATGCAGAGATTCACAACTGCTCAATGATGAAACACTGTAGACAATATTCCCCAAATTCCACATTTTCTTTCCTTCAAAAGTGCTTTTTAGGGGTGACCTTTTTGGAGCCTCTTCCTTTTAAAAAAAGCAACTAAACTCCCAAAGCTCCTTCCAATGTTGAGCCCGTATCTTCCCCCTCCACCCCACACACTACAGCCATGGAAGGTTTGCAGTTTGGAAGTCACATCTGCCCAGGTCCAGAACAGCTGGCCTGATTTCAGGCTGAGCCCACACTGCTGGAGTTCAAGAGACTGGCATAAGCAGTGGGGTTGCAAAGAGCATGTAACAAAATTAGGTGGATAAAAAGCCTCTGGATGGAGGCTTTTCCAGGAGTTACCAAATTACTCAGACTTGAGAATAACTGCAATTACATTAATTACACATCACTTTTCCTTTCTATCGGTGGATCTCAGGACAATTTCTAAAGGAGGTGAGCACCACACTTCTCCCAGAGTTGTGCTACAATTTCCCAGTGACAATACTCCATTTTCTGACTTCCGGTTTGGCTCTGTAGGCAAAGCTGATGGCACATTCTCCAGGGCAGAGCCTGAGCCTGTGAAATGGGGAATACCTTCATCAGAAGATTAGCACTTTCAGAATTGAGCCCTAGAACATTAAAAGCTTCCTTAGAAATGAACAACCTGGCAGCTACTACTATTTAACACAAGGGAAAAAAACCAAAACTTTGCATACTGGCAGACGCTGCCAGCACCAATGCAGAGCAAGGGCAGAACACAGAGGACCAAGAAAGGGTAGTGGAGGTTACATAAATGTCTAAGGGAGATTGCAAAGATTTTGCTGAACCCCACTTGTTTTCCTGCTCTGTCTCAGTATAAGGCAGCTGGCAGTTTTATGGTCACGACTCCATCAGCACCAGCTTTGCTAGGTCCCACTGTACCAGTACTGGAACTGGGGTAACTGGTTTCCTGTGAAGCCAACAGCCTGTGTAACCGTGTGGTGGGCAACACCACCTCCCACCTTCTGCAAAGGCTCAATATTTAGGCTAGATCAAGCAGAAGACTCACTGGAAAATAAGATGATGTGATGACACATTTCCCCAGTGGTTCTGGCCGAGGAAAGCTAGCAGACATCGTGCACAGCTGGAGCCAGGGAAGGGCTGGTGGTCACGGTTTCCCTGAACATGTGTCGGAACGCACGGCCTGCCTGGGCTGGGGAGCAGCCTGGGTGGGGAGCGGCCTGCGTGACAGACCCACTGCTCGCAGCAGCCCCCTGACGGGCAGCGTGTTCTGAGGCTGAACCCTTGCTTTGGCTCCTGAGACAATTCCACTGTGTATAAAATCCTTACGCCATCTTTGACACAGCAAACAAGCCTGGTGATTAGGAATATATACACAGGGAATATGTAACATTTGCATCTGAATCCCTAATTCCCTGAATGTTTATTGTCAATTCAAAGCAAGTCAACAGGTGAAATCCCTTCCCGCAGCCTCGGAGTGCCCCTGTGGAGTGCCAGCCCTCTCCCTGGCGATGGGGAATGGAGGGCAACCCATCCTGAGGCAGAGGAAGAATCTGAACACATTTATCACTTCTCAGGGGAGCCCTGTGATCACTGTGCTGTGGGACCGGAGATGCCTTCTCTTCGCTTTTGGTTTGTTTAAGGTGAGCCTCACACAAAATAGACACCTCCCCTAAACTGGAAGAAGAGGAGAGTGTCTCTTTGTCCACAGCAGGAAACCCGCAATAAAACGAAAAAGAAATTTTAGATTGGTGTGAACCAATCTTTTTATAAAAAAGCATCGTTTCTTCCGTAAGGCTCTTGAACTGAAACATCAGTTGTTCACACAACCAGGACCTGAGGCAGGGCCCTCCACACAGTGCTGCCGTTCAGTTCCCAGATGGCTCAATATTCCATGTTTGCATTTTTTAGGATATATTTTAGAAATATCCTTGCTTAGAATTTAATACATTTTCCGGATCATACAAATCAAAGTTTTGCCTGGTGACTTGGCAGGTTGTGTTTATGGCCTCTGGTCACAGCTTTGCTTATAAAAGCATGAATTGTTAAATGGAATATTTACAACTTGTGATTTCCCAAGAATAAAATGGGGTTCTTTCAGATCTCCTTAAAAAACAACAACAACAAAAAAACCCACACAAAAACCCCACCAACCAACCAACCAACCAACAACAACAAAAAAAACCCCAAAAAACAAAAAACCCCACCATAAACAACAAACCCACCCACAAAACAATCATAAAACCTGCACAACAACAAAACCTGAAATGTAACAGACTGCCTTAAAAATGAACTTGTATTTTTTTTCACCACAGGTCCAGGTACTTTTGGTTTTCGTGACATCTCTACTAAACTTAACAGAAGATTATAAACAAGTTAATGATGTGGTTGAAGTATCAAGTGACCTAAATCAAATAACTCAATTGTATGTTTGTTATCTAGAGAAATCATCTGCTGCATACATCCTGTTTGTCCCAGATCCCGAATGGGATAAAATAAGGTGTTAACCCACCTTAAAACCAGTGGATGCCAACTTCAGAATGCAGTAGCTGTTGTTGTAACCGTGGTTCTAGGAAGGGATACTGAAGCTTGTAATTTAAACATTAATCATGCTCTCAGACATGAGGCAGAGGAGTGTGACTAAATCCCAAATATTTTTCTTTATTTTAATTAGTAAAAGAATGTCCTTTCTTGTAAAAATGCAAATCACCAGTTCACTTCATGCTCCATTTGGCAGCACCAGCATCCTTCTCTAGGTGCTTTTGATTTTTGTATAAATTATCACAGAGGGCGGAGCTGTGCTCCTACAGAGTCCTTAGCATGCAAAGCACACTCAGAGTGCAGGTCTATTTATGTTGCAGCTGATTTAGCATTATTATAAGAGTATTCATTCTACAACACCAGATTTAAAATAAAAATGTGAGCTGACAACTGGAGATACTGTATTCTCTATCAGCTGAAACGTGGGGGTATTTAAGATCATCAACGATACATTCTTTCTGCTTCTGCCTCCACCAGAGAGACACACACCACAGATACTGTTCATCCTCTCTAAAAAAGCATACTATTAACAGGTGAATTTTTTCCCCACACCTTTTATTCCTGCCTTCGTTAGAGAACTCATTTTAAAAAGCCAACCAAACATTATCAATACTATTTGCACTCAGATAATATCTACATGCAACTCGTTGCTATAAATATTAATTAATTGGATCACCAATACCCATAATGCAACTTTATTCTGACCTACATGCCCTGTGAACTAGATATTTTTTGGATTCAATTTTCTTAAAACCAACTGTCAGCATCATGTGATGGAAGAGATGAAAAATGAAAATGAGCGTTCCCACTGTGCAGGTGAGTGACCTGTGGGAGACAGCTCTGCCTGCCAGGATTTTTACACGTACCATCAGACACAGACCAATTGATTAGATCATCTTATACCCGCCACCAACTAGGCTCAAGAGACTAATTAGAGAGAGTACTGCCTGCGCAGGCACCCCATTGACACCTAATTTGCTCAGCCAAAGCCTTTGGGGAGAATGTATTATCTCTGCAGCTGCACTTCATGCATTTCTGATTTGAGGCATAAGCAAGGAGTACTTCTTCACTCTTTCGAGCAAACTGAGTATATAAGCCCTTAAGTGCTAAATACAAGCAGACAAATTAAATCTGGCCAGCCTTCCGTAAATTCTTTTTCCCTTTCAAGTATATATATACATATAATACATATATACATGCATGCACTTCTTATTTTGTATCTGTGTCTACATGTGCACAAATGCAATCAGGAAAATAACGTGAGTGTATGAGTCTGAATGCGTGTGGCAAGTACAGGTACATAAGACAGTTCTATGAGCATATGCCTTAAAATGCGGAATTGCCACACTGTAGAGAGCACTGTCCTTTGCAGGGAAGTTTTAGTTCTGTGAGATTTAAAATAAATGCAGTTGTTCTAATATACGAAAAATAAATGATCTGCTGTATTGTTAGCTCAGGCTCTGAATTACCTCACAGACAGAGCTCCGTTGACTGCTGCCTATAAAGTTGCTTGGCATATCTTCAGAGGTGTTAGTTCAAAGATTATTTCGGTATACAGCCTGGCTTTGTTGAAAGCTTTTCTTCGCTGGACTATACCTTGTTTGTGGTTTCCCAAGAAATACTGTTCACTAAGGCTATATATAAGATTACTAAATCTGCTTTCTGCTGGGCTTTAGTTTTAGCTAGTTATCCATGCCCCAAAACACACAGGAGAGGCAAGACTTAAGGCTGTCATTAAAAATTTATTTGAAAAGAAAAAAAACAAGGCACTAAAAAAACTATGATGTTTTTACAAACTGAGAAGTGTTTGAAGAAAATATTTTCTGCTACAGGCTGGTATGTGATTGCTGAATTTGAATACCTTGTAACACACAGGAAAATGGTGGGTTTACATGACTTCTAAAATAGCACTGAAACAAAATATCTTCTTGTCTGTGGTGTGTCTACAAATCAACTTTCAGGAGCTGAATGAAGCCAAATTATTACAATTTAACTTCAGCTTGTATCAAAGCCCTTGTTGACATGGTCGGTTCATAATGTCAACTTGGAATCCTGTACCACCGTAACTAAGAATTAAAGAAGCCTTAGCAAAATACACACAAATGATCTGCGTGGCCAAAACATCAGATGTCACCTCCTTTGCCAAGTACACTATGAATGCGACTTCCAACCTTGTTGCTAGGATGGGGCATAAAGAGCAAACATCCTCACCTTCCTCCCCTCACGTGAGCCACATCTTTTCCAGTTCACTTTACATTTCTTTAGCAATATTTAATCTAATTTAGTGTTTTAATGACACCTCTGGAATATCTTGGTGACTGTTGGCTGTTATTCTTTCACAGATGCAGCGTGGTACAGAATACTTACACATTATAATAACTACTACTATCAGTCATTAAAATTAAACCACATTTGAAAAATAAGTAACAAAGGATTTACTGATTTTTTTTTTCTTGCTCTTTTCTCCTGTGTCTTAGTTAGTGCACTGGCATTCTTATATACGCTGGATTTCCCAGGCTCTGTCTTCAGTGACAAAAATGGCTGCATATTCTTGTCCACAATTCTGATGTAAGAGTCATAATACAGGCTGCATATGAACATGTTCCTGTTTTAAGAATTTAACTCCACAGAAAGGGATTTGTGTCTGGGAGGTGGCTGCAATTTCAGGGTGGGTGAGAGGGGTTGACTCTAAAAGAACTGAGCACTAGACAGGGACTATAAACTAGTCAGAAAATAAAAAGTTTGAATAGTAACACAATTATAAACTAAATGATCCTGTGAGTACATGTGCATATGTACGTGAAGTAAGTGACATAACCTGTGGTACAGTGGATATGGGGCTGGAAAGTAGTAACCAAGATTTTGGATTTGCTAGTGAATGTGACCATGGGCAAGTCACTTTATCCCCCTGTAACCTCTGTTTTGTAGCAAGAGCTCTGTTTTATATCCCAGCTTCTGGGTTTAGAGCGTCTCCCAAAACGAGTGCCCAATTTTAGCTGTAACCACCAATAGTTCAAATTGCATAAATACAGTTAAATTTAACAAAAGTGCAATATTAGAACAGCTGCAAACATTGGAAGTTGAAACCCTTACTTGGACTGTGAGTTTTCCAAATTGTACCTTTATGAACAACAAGAGTCCAAAATGAAAGTCCCTACATCACTTAGGACTTTGTAAATGTGCATCCAACAGCCCGTTTTGGGAGGCTTATTCTGAAGAGCCAAGACGTAAACTATACAGTTGCTAAGTAGTGTATATGCATACCAATAATTGCAAACCAACCATGCATACTTTGCACACAGGTTTCTTCAAAATACTGTAATGAATTCCTTCATAGTGTGTCTTGTTAGGAAAAAAAAAAAAGGAATACAAGTCCTGATCCTCACTGTAATATATTTTATTCACAATATTCACTTACAGTGATATTTGATAACATGAATGGTTTCACTGTTGATTTGTAGGTATACCTTTAACTTTAGAATGGCTGTGGTAACTTCTAAATTAGTTTTCTCTGAGTCTTTCAGCAAAAATTCTTTCCTACCCTAGCTGCCCACAGCTGAAGTTTTTTTCTTTGAGTTGAGAACAAAGTCCACAAAGCCTTTTACAATTACCATTTGAATAAGGCTTCACATGAAAAATGGCCAGGACTGAATCTACTACGTGTCTTCTAGTTTTCAAGAATAAAGCACAGCTCACTGAGAGTGAGCTCTGGGAAAGCTAATACTTCAGACGAAGATACTACAAAAATAGCAGTGTTATTGAGCTCAATATAGTTTGCAAGCAAAGCCACAGAAACCTTATTAAAAACAAAAAAGCAAGCTGAGGATTTTGGTACACATCGAGACCAGAAAAATACTAGTGCTACTTGTTTGTAAGAACGTACTTCTCAAACCTGACAAACAGCCAAATCCCTACAACCTCTTACACCCTCCTGGTTTGTTTTTCCTTTTCCAAAGGCTTCAGGATTCAGTATATTATTTGTGTTTTTAATGGCTTAAAGGTTTGTCTCCTCTGCAACTGAATCCCTATAAAGGCATAAATTTTCACTTGTGATTATATTAATAGAAAAACTGAAGGATACAACTCAAAGATTTTCTAGATTCCAATATGCAAGAAGCCCAAACAAGCCCTCCCCTTTCTTTTTTTCATTTATTTTTTCCTGATTAATGTAACATGTCTAAATTGCTATGTTTCTCACCCTGATAACTTTCAAAAAAGCCTGCCAAAGAGGAGCTGACTGAATGTGAACTGGAGAAATGCTGTCTCCCTGGATCTATAGCGAGAGAAGCTAAACCTACAATTTTTGCCAGTGTTTGACACAATGGGATCCTTATCTCAGCTGTAGTACCAGCTCTCTACTCTGAAACAGACCAGTAAATGCTATGCTTGAGCAAAATTTGCATGTAGTTTAATTAAAACATCTGAAAGAATAAAAAAAAATACAAAGGAGCCTATCAATCATGGTTGCATAGAACTCAGGAAAGGAAATACCTGTTGGAAGATGATATACAGCCACTAATGCTCTCTTTAACAGGTTTATTACTGGTTTGAACCCCTCTCTGCGGAAAAGGAGCACCGGGAAGAGCTGGTGAGAGGTCTCCTCATTGCACTCTCTTGCTGAATCAGACAGCCAAGGGACTGGAGACTCAGCCATGAGCAATGGGTGCCAGTGAGCCGAGCTGTGGTTCCCTGCCACCATGTCTCGTCTTTGTGGCAGAGCCGGCTTCAGAAATTCCCGCTGCCTGCAAACCTCACTCCTTATTCCTGCCCTACAACGTGTGCCCTGTCACCCTGATGAAACCGTGGGACTTCCTGCACACCGGATCAGTGAAAGTATCGGAAGTGGGATTATGTTTAATGTAGATCTCAGTGATCCAGTTTATATCAAATTTATAAGTAGTTGTACCAGCACAACTAACGGGATTGGAAACTGGTGAGGGAGCAAGAAGGAATTGCCTGGGTAGAGCTAGGCAGAAATTTATCAGGCTGGTTTGCTTGCAAAGACAAAACAGTGGAATTACACCCTTATTTTTCATCAACAGCAGTTCCCCAGTTCATTACTCATAACACAACTTCACTTTCTAATGTCTGAAGCCACTTCCCAACTCACAAATGGCTAATTAGTTTCGGGTATCCAGAAACACAGTGAAGTCTGCCTTAGCTGGCCACTTAGCGGAGCAGACAGAAGTTGCTGCATAATGGCCTACTAATTAAAAAGGAAGAAAACCATACTCAAAAGATCTGGGAATACCCATAAGGTTGCCTAATAGGGATAATCTCCTGTACATGTTTCAAGGGAGCAGCAAACAAGAGATGGCTGAGAGCCCGTGCCTCTGACTGAAAGTGCCTTGGATTTTTTTGGTTAGTTTTCATTTTTGAGCAATAAAAATATGTTGGCCTGCCAACATGTCAAGGAAATGTTTAACAGTTTCTGAAGCTTCAAGTCGTATTTAACCAGAGTTCAGAGACTTCAGAAGGGATACAATCTGATTCTTTACAGGTCTGTATCTATCTTTGAATGAAGAATACAACCCTAGAGTTCAGGCAGAGCAGATCAACTCTACCCCAATCCAAATATCATTAATGAAACTTACTGACCGCCAGTCTCAGGACTGATAGTCACTGTTATTTAACAGTACTATTTATCAACTCGAACCTAAGCATATTTCTTCTATCTGAAGCACAACAGCTGACCAACTCAAAAGCCAAGTGAGATGACGTGCCTGACCACCTCCTTCCTCTCTCCCCCATCTAACACAACTTAATAAATTCAGAGAGCTTATTTGGAAGTTTATTCCTGTTCTTCCCTGTCAAGGTTTTTATTCCCAAAGCAAAGTCTGCTGGAGAAAATGACACATGATAGACTAAATGCCTACCGGATGATTCATTAGCATTCACCTCCTCCCAAAAATTATGCACTGCCTCATGCAAAGATTAAAGTATCCACAGGTACTTAAAACCAGGACATTCTGTATACATGTGATTGTTAATATTACCTAAATTAGTTCCTGAGAGATAAGGGCTCTTGGAACACATTTAATTCTTCTAGTGTAATCAGTGCAAAGTAGCTGTGGGATAGTCTTGAGATGGGTGTGGAACATTGTGCTAGTTGGCTTACAGAAACTACGATTCCTTGGAACTCCCTCCAGAAGGGATCACAACACTAAAAACTACCTTAGTCCCCATAGATAAATGCTAAACATAGAGAAAACAAAGTGTGAATGTTTATCATTAGGAAATCCTTGTAGTAGGCTGAAAGTACCTACAGGCAGTTTTGAATTAACTTATGTTTGTTAGTTCTTCTAGGGAGAAGAGGGAATGAATGTTCAGATGGCAAAGGAAGAAGAAAAAGATATGGGTAAACTAAGAAGAAAAAAAATACATTTCTCACCTGTATTTTTATTTTTCTTTGTGTTTTCCAAGATTATTTTTTTTCCAAAAAGGATAGCACTTTTCAAACCAGCAGGCAATTCTTAAATAATTTGGAATGTGGAGTTATGAATGCCTTTGTTTTAGCTTGACAGAACAGACATCATTGCAGTCGCATTCTGGATAGCAAAGATCCTTCTAGCTAAGCACCATCTGGTTATACATTCTGTTTGCTGCTGGGACTTTTCAGAGACTGAGCATCATCATGCCAAAGCGGTCATGTCAATTAAAATACATTTTTTACGGCAGCACTGCAACCCTTAAGCACACATAAAATGAGACAGAATGCAGACCTCACATGCTGAATCAGAAGGATCTTTCCCACGATTATAGTATACGAATTAATGGCAAGTTTAAGTAATAGCTGTGTTTAAATTTCAGAATATATTTCCAAATACCATTGTGTCCAAAGCTCTAAGCTATGTGTCCACCCACACCATGAATGCCACACAATGGTATTGACAGAGAGATCAGTAACTCTTTGGAGTTGACCTTTTCAAGTCTGATTTGTTTCTCAGTCCAACAGTTCTGAAGGCTGGAATGGAGCAGGGGAGAAAAACATCCCGGTTCAGGAAATGCAATGGCGTCTATATGGAATACTGCTTGCCTCCATTCTCATTCCATATAGGCTCTGCTGGTACTTACTTATACTTCCATTTGGGATTCTTGCTGAAAATCTATGACATTAGGAATAGTTACTGGCAGCTTTAGGCCAGCTGCATTTTTCCCTGCCAGTTCCATTTTTACATACAAAACCATATGGAGCGCTGTGAAACAGAAATATTTCCACAGTGTGGTCTCTGTGGTGTTGAATGGAAAAAATGTTCCAGAATTGGCACCTCTACAGAGCATCACTACAGCAATGAGGATATCCTATCCAGCATATAAAGAGATCACAAAGCAGTGCAGTTACTTTATTTCTCAGAGTTCCCACTCTGGCTGTGGTAAGAACCTTTTCCACATGTATGACTAAGATGTTCAACTATAGTGCATGGTTTGGGAAATACAACACGAGGTGCTTCCCCTAGACACAGCTTTTAGAAACCGTGCAGCATCCACACCCTTTGAAAGTGAGGCCTCCTTCAGATGTTACAGGGGCTTCCCCTCCGCTCCTAGTTGTTTTTTGAAAGACTTGAATGTTTTTAAAAAGCAGTCTCACACACTTGAGAGGCTTCATACATGTGGCAGAAATAGTAGATGTCAAATCAGGTGCAACGTACCAGGCATTTTGTGGTATGCAAAGGCAGGGATCATGGTAAGAGGGAGTACTAAAAGCTTTTCTTTCACTGCCATAAGCATCAGTTTTCTTGTAACTGCAAGAAATACTTAATCTTTTTTTTGAAGCTCCATTATAAATGTAAGGTTTTGCATAGCTCATTTAAATAGTTTAAATGACACAAGGTTAAGAACAGGAAAGCCTTTCACCAAAGGTGGTTAGTCCTTTTCAAAGATTTCATATTATTTGAAGCTTACTTTCACTGCATTATTTTACCTTGGCTGCTTCCCAGTGGGTATAAGTTAATTAAATAGGATTTTGACCCTTTAACCTTCCATATAAACTGCATCTTTACCTAACTCTATTTAAATAAATCAGATAAAAAACAATCATGTAGCAGAATATGTATTTTTACAGCTGTGGAAAAAACAAACATGTCTATTAAGCTTATTTGTAAGTACTTAGTAGTCAAAGCAACAGCCAAGACTCATGGATGATTTTAATTAAAATAAATCTGGGTGGGCACATAAATTCATTTACGATGGCTTTTCTCAAACTGAAGCTTCTCAACCATTACTGAGCAGCAATGCACTACAGTAAGTCCTCATTTGTTCGTGGAGACTGAAGTTCAATCCACCTGATTAGCTTGTATCCATTTTATGAGTCATGTAAAGTGCAGTTAGTCTCTATGAAAAATATCAAAGGCTGAAAACTGTTACAGGACAGGAGAGAAAGAAAGAGGTGGGCAGATGGGCAGATAATAACAATACAGAATGATACCCAGCATTTATATAACAGACATGTTCTGCTTCTAATTTTCCAAAGAAGTTGAAATAGATGCACCAGGAGATGCACCAACTGTGTTGCTCTCTGGACAAGTGTGACTTTCTGTGTACAATTATCCCTTTTTACCTTAAATATAGGCTTTTGACTATAAACACCACCTATTATCTCAGATTATGAGACCCTTCCAAAAAATAATAGCCTTCTTTGAATTTAATAGAATCATAGAATGCCCTGAGTGAGAAGGGACCCACAAGTATCATCGAGTCCAACTCCTGTTTAATCCAGAGATAAAGCGTAATTTAGGTATGAAGGATGATAACAGTTATGTACGAAGAAGTGAGTAACCAACTCACAGAGAGCGAGCAGAGACTGAAGCTGCCCCTCGGTGCCCCAGTGATATGGTCAGGTCTCCATGTAGGCAGCGACAAAGATGCTGCTGCTGGAGCATGAGCACTGATCACATCTCTCATCCACAGCAGGGCCTTCCCAAATTAAGTTTATTATGGAATTAAATCCTTCCAAAACATAGGCCTTTGGTTTGATATATTAATAGTGATACTATCTGTACCGCCTTACTGGTTCTGATTTTGCAGCCATTTGGTAGATAAATACACACATATTCAAGAGCACGAGATTTTGATCATTGACTGGGACGTGTGTGCCCATTTCCTGACACTGCTCTCAAATCATCATCGCTGAAACAAGAGTGGGAAGAGGACACCAACAGCCATGTCATGCACAAGCAGAAAGCGATGGGAAGCAGTACAGCTGATCTCCTCGCTACAGGTGCCTGGGGTTTTTTAATGGCATCACACATCACGTTTTGCCCACCTTTGTCAAGTGACAGAAGACCAGGGTTGTTATCGTGCACAGGGTGTGATAACAAAGATCAGTAGGAATAAACTCATCCGTTTTTCACATTGTACGGAAGTGGCTCATATACTCTAACCAATGAGGTTTCTCTGCCCCGCTTCACTATCCCTGAAACAAAGGTTTCTAAAGTAAGGTTTAGCAGTAAAGCGTGCCTAACACTAAAAAAAAAAATTAAAAAGAGGGAAGGGAGGGGAAGGGAAGGGAAGGAAAGGGAAGGGAAGGGAAGGAAAGGGAAGGGAAGGGAAGGAAAGGGAAGGGAAGGGAAGGAAAGGGAAGGGAAGGGAAGGAAAAGGAAGGAAAAAGAAAAAAAAAGAAAAGAAAAGAAAAGAGAGGAGAGAGAAAAGAAGTGATCAAAAAAGGCACTGGAAATTCTGGAAATTATAATAAATAGTTTAAAGGCATGTCAACAGCCTGTAACTCTCCCTCCTCAGAACATTTTTATCCCTGCAAGTAATAACCGACAATAACAGTACTGTAAACTCAGAGAGATGCATGCTTGGTGCTTTGAAATGGCTTTGCATAGAGTTATTTTAATTATTTTCCTTATATAGTAAGTGGAGTATGAAAAAGAGATTTCTGAAATAAGAAATGTTATTGTTAACTCACTAATCACAGCTGAGGGACTTAGGGGCAGTCTGGTTTCTGAAATATCTTTAAGCTTATTTTACAGAATTGACTAAGTTGGTGGTATCCGTGTCACATGGATTTCAATGCAAGGCACCAAAACTTCCTTTATGCAGAAGTACAATAGACAACACTGGATGCTGAAATCATATCCTGGAAAATTTTAGAACACTAATATGTGAAACAGAGGATTTTTATTAATTTAAAGAAGTTAATTTTTCATTTGTAAATGCCTATTTATGAGGTGATTGAGTTTAGAGTTGATGTATAACATACACGCTATGCTATTTATTTTTCAAACATAAAATACATATCCCCACTGTTTTGAGAAACTGCTGACCCTTAAGAGTTAAAGCAAGGGCTTGATTTCTCTCCTTTGGTACTGGGGGCCCCACAGTGAGGGGGTTATGAGCTTCCCTGTTTTGCTTCTTGACATTCAACACGCTTATGGCTTGAGACCAAGGGAGTAGCTGGGGGCAACCCGGGTGTTAACACACAGGTAGAGCTGCGACGGGACCGCGGGGAAAAGCCGAGACGGCAGCCGAGGAGTCCAGCACCGCAGAGCAGACCGGGAGGGCAGCCTGCAGCCAAAGCCGGGCAACCACACAGCTACAAACTACAAGGCTGTGCAGTAGAAGCTGCTGTAATATGGAAATAGACTCTTACCCTCCAGGCCCATATGTCATCACACCAAGCCGAGCTGAAGCTGCCAGCTGAAATGGGCAATTTCACATGAACTTGGCAGGGTGACTGCAACACAGAGCTTGTTTTCCACTGGTGCCACCCACTCTGCTAATCCAACACTGCCTCCTCATTTGCTTTTAAATAATAATGAACACAGCAGATGGGAGGGGAAAATGTTCCCAGCAGTTAAGACAGCATGTGAGTGAGGCTCTTTGCTTTCCACATATATTGTGCAAACTAGCTCTACATGCAATGTCAAGTGATTAATAGTGGTTAAATGAGAAAGACAGGATTTGCCATGTTCTCAGTCATTCAATCTTTGACCAGGACAGGCAGGCAAACAAAACAGACAGAAGGTTAACATGTTGAAAGAGAAAGAACCAAGTTTCATAACATTTAACTTTGATAAGGAGAGGGATGGATCCTCTTCCCATCCTTGCAAATACCTTTTTTTTTTTTTTTTCTTTTTTGAGGGGGGAAGGAGAGGAATAAGGGGAGGTTAAGCACCAGAGCAATATTAAAAATACCTTTCAAGTCAAACACCCAGTAACCAGGACAGGCACTATTTAGCATAATGCTACAGCTGACTTGTTTTTTGACAAGGAGGGGGGAAACAGGCTGAAGCACCAGGTTAGGGGACAGGGACGTGACTGTCAGGAAAAGGGGCAGAAGGAGACACGGAGAGGCAGAGGGCAGACAGCAAAGAGCTTACAGGCAGGAGGCTGCACATCTTCTCAGCAGCGGCAGGAGGACCTATTATTCCTGGGTCACACAACATTATCTCCTGTCCAACAAACAGCAGGTAAGCTTGTTTGCACAGTGCACCGTGTTTTCTCTTGTGTCAGCCTGACACAGAGGATAATCACCTCCTACTGCTACCTACGGGCCTCACGCTGCGGGTTGAAAGGTACAAATCCCACTGACAACACATCTTGATGAAGGTCAGAGAAGGTATCTGTATGATTCCACACACTGAAACATTTTTCTTTCACTTCCTCAGTTTCTGAATATACGGGAAATTACAACTCTTGAAAGGAGTTAAAAATGCTCGTGCAATATTGCATCTAAACCCTTCTACGTCTGCAGTAGTCTTTAACACGTGATCATTTTCTTGTCCCACGTGAGAACCTTGCCACATTCCCTGCTCAAATTACACGCTGCTTTTGTAAGACGAGTTTTATTGAAAATAAGACCCTTGACTCCCTATATTTTGTGGAAGTTGGAAGGTCTGAAGTAAGTTGAGCAGGAGATGAGAAAAAGTAATGAAGTTTCAGTAACTGAATGCCTAGAAAGTTGCATATGAATCCTGCTTCTGCCATAGTTCCTACAAGATGCTAGAAAAGCCTTATCAGAACCCCTACGTGATGCTAGTAAAGTTCTATTAACACTTTTTCTTTTTCTCTTTTTTTTTTTTTTTTTTGGCTCTAACAGGAATTAACTTGGCAAGTCACATTTTCTGTATAATCCAAGATGGTCCCCGGCTTGGGCTGCTGATACACTGAGCATTCGCTGCTCTAACTGAGGTCATATTAAGCACTAAAAGATGCTAGGAGCTCTGAGAAATCACACAAGAAAAAATGACTTATTTTTAACAATTGCCCTTTTAATACCTGTGCCTCAACTCCTAGTGAGTAAAATGGACACCTCCATACCACTGCCGTGGAGACCAGTGACGAGTGGCGTTCCTCAGGTGTCAGTATTGGGACCATCACCCTTAACATCTTTGTTGGTGACATGGACAGTTGTCACGGTCCATTCGGTGATGAACTGAGTGCACCCTTAGCAAGTTTGCTGATGCCACCAAGCTGTGTGGTGTGGTTGACATGCTGGAGGGAAGGGATGCCATCCACAGGGACCTTGACAGGTTTGAGAAGTGGGCCTGTGCAAACCTCATGAAGTTCGACAAGGTCAAGTGCAAGGTCCTACACATGGGTCCGGACAATCCCAAGCACAAATACAGGCTGGGTGGAGAATGGATTGAGAGCAGCCCTGAGGAGAAGGACTTGGGTTGCTGGTTGATGAGAAGCTCAACATGACCCAGCAATGTGCGCTTGCAGCCCAGAAAGCCAACCATACCCTGGGCTGCTTGAAAGAAGTGTGACCAACAGGTTGAGGGCAGTGATTCTCCCTTTCTGCTCCAATCTCATGAGGCCCCAACCGGAGTCCTGCATCCAGCTCTGGGGCCCCCAACACAAGAAGGACATGGACCTATTGCAGTGAGGCCAGAGGAGGCCACAAAGGTGATCATAGCGTTGGAGCACCTCACCTGTGAGGAAAGGCTGAGAGAGTTGGGGTTGTTCAGCCTGGAGAAGATAAGGCTTCGGGGAGACCTTACATCAGCCTTCCCGTATCTAAAGGAGGACCTACAAGAAAACTGGAGAATGACTTTTTACAAGGGCATGGAGTGATAGGACAAGGGGTAATGGCTTTAAAATGAAAAAGGGTAGATTGAGGTTAGAGATAAGGAAGACAATGTTCACCATGAGGGTGGTGAAGCCCTGGAAGAGGTTGCCCAAGAAGCTGTAGATGCCCCATCCCTGGAAGTGTTCAAGGCCAGGTTGGATGGGGCTTTGAGCAACCTCGTCTAGTGGAAGGTGTCCCTGCCCATGGCATTTGGGTTGGAACTAATGATCTTTAAGGTCCCTTCCAACCCAAACCATTCTATGATTTTGTGATCTCAGCTCACGGAGGTACTGTGAAGGTGGCTTCCCAGTGCTGCCAAGGAACTAAGATACAATGCATCACAAAAAGCCTCCATGGAAATTAATGATTCCGTATCTGGTGCAAGCTATGGATGTTGTAGCCATAATGAATAGCATCAAACACTGAATGGTGAAGATGAAAAGAAACATTAACTATCCATGTGCATCCACAATCCATTATCCTGTAAAAAAGTAATTTGAGATCCCAAAGAAATAGCAGTATATGATCCTGCAAGTGAAGACTGTAGATGAATGCATAAACCATAGGTGGAAGAAATTAAATTTGAAACCTTAATTATTGTATTTCTGAACCACTGTTTGAATTTGCCCTCTAGTAAAATTATTGAAGCAGACTTTAGGAGAAGACAGTGTTGCTAAGATCTAATGTTACATATTCTGAGTTCGTCACAAGGAAGAGATGAAGAGGGTAGAACCAGATAAAGAGATTTGTAATATGAAACATAAGCCTGGCTCAAATTTACTATCTACTTCTTTCAACTGAAATATTTTGTCTGGTTTGATGTTGCAAGACCACAGCAACATAATTTGAGACAGCAACCTTTGATAATACAGGATAACAGATATTCCATTGTGTAAATTTTATGATCTCTGTTTTTCCATCTAATGAAGGGAGTTTAGCATATGCCTTCTAAAAACTGACAGAATTTCATACAGGCATCTGTACTGGCCTGTTCTTTGTACTAATTAAATTAGTTTCCTGTTGAGTAAGTAAAATACTGGCAGCCAGGAACAGTTGGGGAGACAGCTCAGAGGCTTAAGCATTGAACCATGAACTTTTCTGTTTACTGCAATATTAAACAAGTAGACACTCTTGCTGACATTACGGGTAATGAAAGAGCATTCTGTTAAGATATTTGTTTCATTATTGTTCGTGAACTACTGATCTTCTTAAAGACAGATTTTTAAAGATACAAAAAGTATTTCTTTTGACACAGTGAACTAAATAAACATTATTTGGTTTAAAAATACATGTGTCAAAGTTAAAGCTGAATTTGAACTTCACATCTAAGGGGTCAAAACTCAGAAGAGAGAAATAAGTCAAACAGCCGCCCATTAACCCAGCCTCATCTCAGGCTCTGTACCTCCACCCTGATGACCACAAAAGTGAAAACGTGAAACAAGGCACAGATCTTCAGCCCAAGCACCTCACAAGTGGTGCTGACACCTTGAAGGATTAGGGCAAGAGACATCATGTCTCTGATCTTCTATTCTAGTGGCCTTCAGCAACTGCTGCGGAGTTCGCCGTACGTATAAATAAAGCATAACAACAAAGAAGCACACGCAGTATATGAATGGGGGGTCTAAATATCCATCCTTACTTCAGTTTCATTTTTCTAGTAATGTAAAAGCTCTTAAAGCAGTATAAATTGTTTACGTTAAAATATATATGCTTACCACACTACATATATTCTGAGACTTTGTGTGCATATATTTAGCTCAAAGCTAATCTCTAAGCAAAAGACCTTTCTGAAAATAGAGATTTATAAAAAGAAACACTGATAAACCTTTAGCTATAGGGACTCTAGTGGTCACTGCAAAAACAGAACTGCAACACAAAACCTGTGTGATTTTGTGGATCACCCCATAAATCTTCCTTTGTCCCATGAGTTTAAGTTTCCAGCCAAGAAAAACAACATTCTTCATAAAATTAATGAAAACAAGCTGCTCTTTGCCTACAGAAAAGATTTTTCTTAATTACATTTTTTGCTTTGAATCATATATCCTGTAGTTTGATTAAATCCTCTTAGAAGTCAACTAAAAATTAGAGTTTGCAGCACGAACCTCAAAGGTGGTGTGTACTTGGAGAATATAAACCCACTGTGTCTTTGGAAGCTGATATTTAAAGCAAGAATAAGAGCAATATGCAAGACAGTTTTTATTGTTTTCATTATGTCACTGCATAAATTTATTTTCAGGGCTTAGAGTTTGGAGAGAAATATGATCTGGCCAATGTATTTATTAGAAATAAATGGACTGTATAAATGAATGTAGATAAAGCAAGAATACTGGAATTCTGGTTAATCCCTTGAGGCAGTAAATCAGGATTTCTAAAGCACTTAATGCAAAATATCTGCATCAAGGGGTTAAATATATAAAATATGAAAAAGAAAGACAAGAACTAGATTAAAAGGTTACACGGAGACTGTTCTGAAAAAAGTGGAGCCTGCTGCTAAATAGATATCCAACAGACATTTATTTAGGTTCACTGGCTGTAGCAGCCGCTGGCATACTCTAAATGAACTCATACAACAAACAAAAATCAAATTCTAGTGACAGTCTTTGATCATTTTTTACTACTAAAGCAGAAAATTTCCTTGTGAGAACCAAGCATGATTAAGCTGAAAAAACTAATTGCCCTAACTGAAAAATAAAAATACCAGTAGTCTATGTGCTTGCTGCATCCTTACGGCCTCAGTAGTTCGGATGATCTCTGTATCCTTCCCAGCAGACTGAGTCTAATCCCCAGTGGAGACAGCAGACAGAGAAAAGACATGACCCATTAACTTAAGCACTAATTGAATCAGTTCCTGTTCACCTGAAAATCTTCCTCCACTCCTGAGTGAAACCGGTCCAAAGAACTAAGCCTTTGCCAGGCCTGAATTGTTGTTCAGGCTGAACAGTTTTCTTTCCCTTTGGCTCCCGGTGCTTTCATACACGAAAAGTCTTCCAAAAACTTGTTTGTCAGTACTACTAAAGAGGATCTACTTAAAAAAAAAAAAAGGCCAAAACCACCAACCACCCTAACAAAAAAAAGGAATATATTGCTCATACAAGCAGCACATTCCTTCAGATTCTCCACACAGCACGTGTATTCCTAATACGACTGCAGCCGTCACCCACAACCGGTAAGTGTTGGCTCCAAAGCTCAGAAGTGCACTTTGTTGCAAGTTATGAAGCAACATAGACATACCTTGATATGTATGTATTTCTACTTCCATGTGCACACGTGGATAAAACTGAACTTCATTGTTTTACTACCATATGAAGACTGTAGCCCTGACCCCTTCAGGGACTTGGTGCGAAGAGACCGGTACCCACACAGAGCTTGTTTGAAGTCAATGTGGTTTTCCCAGTGGGAGACAGGAAGAGATGAGAGTTACTGAGTTAAATTTGTGTATCAGTATTTTCAACATAAATTAAATACTGGCGGCTAAAGCAATAAATACTGAAATCCTACTATGCATTGATACCTTTTAGATCTTTGGGAAGGCAAGTGACCTCAATCCTGCCTCTGTCGTTCTAAGCTTAAAAGTTTTAAATTCTAAAGCAAATGTAGTCCAGATTGAGAGAAGAATTCCTGTTCCCCACACTGGCACCTCCAAAAACTTCATTTGCTTCAGTAGGTCTTAGCCATATCCCTAAAGCTAAATATTTGTTCAGCTACATTCCTAAATTGAGGTTTGTGTGAACAGGAGATGAAAAGAGACTTTTCTTTGTATGACAAATTACAGTGCTCATCACGCTGTTCAGCAAGGTCATATCAAGTATTATTTCACAAATCAAGGAATACCTTCAAATTCCTATGAAGAGATGCAGAAGATTAGCTCTTTTTTGGTTGGGATGAGGCTGACACAATCTGCTAAAACCCTGGACATGGGAAGTATGTTAGACCTTTTAACCTAAAATTGATAGCATAGAAGTTAGTTCCAAGCAAACAAGTTTTCTTCCTATTCCCACCTCTTTGTTTATACTGTTAAACATACACATCTATATTTCACTCAACATGAAGTTGTACAAATGAACATTAAAATTAACTTCTACTTCATCTCTTGGTAGCCTAAAAATGTGTTTTAACAGGCTCTTATATCTTGTTTCAATGTTATCTGCCTGTGGAGTGCCCATATTACCTGGATGTTGTCAAACCTCTGCAAGCTTTAGGGCATTTTTCTCACTTGTTATTTGGTCTCTTGGTTATCACTCATCATAGAAAGAAACTACAAAAAAGAGCCCAGGGAATGGCTATTAAGTCTCAAAGCTACTATTTTAAGGGGATATATTGACAGAATTAGCTAACACATCAAAAAATGTGTGAACTGTGAGTTGTGCTCATTAGGTACACATTTTATTTGTGAGAATTGGCTATTATGATTACTATGCAGTTGTCAAAATTCATGGTAAAATGTCATTCTTTTGACAACCCAATTTTACAGTGACACTTAACAATACTAAATGAAGACAACAGACAAGTACTTACTTGGGAGAAGCAAGTATTGAAAAAAAGGGACGCTTTAACCACTATTTTTATTCATTTCACAAAGCTGATACCTTACTCCCATGGGTCTGAATGAGTGTGTGAATGTATAGGGAACATGCTATCACAGCATTGCTAATTCAGCTGGGTTTGCCCTCCAAGGAGCGGTTTGTGTCATCGTGGAGCAAAAGTGCTGGTGAAACATTTGTCTAGATAAAAGACCTCAAGCAGTTAACCTGCTCAGCAGAGGCAACGCAGCCGGGCACCAGGATAATGACCTCTACCCAAATGGGGAAGCTACATCAATGTAATATTATGACAGCAAGACAAAAGATGATGGTAGCTCAGCAGGCAAACATTAGCAATGATATAACTCTTGGTACTGTATGGGAATGAAATGCCTTAAGAAGAACAATGCCAACCTGTTTCTAAGTAATTATCGTTTGAAGTTTTGGTATTTAAAAGACCTCAACCAACAAAAACTTCAGTTTCGTTCTTCAGCTGCCTTTTATACCCCACCCTTCCATTCCATTTTATTTTTTCCTAAATAAAAATCCTGATAAAAGTAAATCTACCATGTAGGTAAAAGTTACAATTCAGATGAAATCAGCCTTTCACATTTGATACATGGATTATTGGATGGCTTAGTTTTTCTGTCTTCAGGTAGTTATGACACTACTCTCCAACATAACCAGAAGAACCTGATAAGCCTTGCTTAGCGAGTCAAACCTGCCCTAACAGACAGATTAACTAGTTTCTTATGCAGATTATTTGCGCTTAGGATGCCTTTCATTGTTTACACTGAACTTTTCTTTTTTTAAAGGGAGACATTGTGTCACATATCCATTATTTTTACCAGGCAGAATGCCTTGACTATTTAGCTACCACTCTTTTAGCGCCACGCAAAAAGTTCTGAGTTTGAACTATTTATTTTTAAAGTAGTAGCATGATCGGACCTGCGTGTTTATCTAAAGATATTTGCTTTATGAGGGAGATTTTAGTCTGTGAGGTTTCCTCTACACATGGTAGGCAGCTGTCAGCAGCAGTGAGCAGGGCGAGGGGTCACCGCAGCTGCTCTGCGAAATCACAGGGTTCCATCAACATCGCAGAAATCCTGCCGAGTGGCAGCTGGGAGACCACGGATTAGAGTACATTGGAGTGTGTATATAAGGTCACATCATGTCTATCAAAGTGATATCAAACTGGTACGCTGTACAATACATTTTACTGTGTTCTGCGTTCAAAGAAAATAAAAGGAGAACGGACATGTGTGTAGCAGACCACAGTTTAACACAGAATTTCGCATTGTCCTTTCGAACCGATGGATTTACTAAGTTCACAAAGATGTGTTGAATATGTATACACAGTGGAGATGTGTTGACTAAGAGAGAACTTCGTTTCATGAATTCTTCAGGTCAGACATGAATGAGATCAAAATAATTCTTATTAATTAAATAGTAGAAGAGCCTATTAAGAGAAACCAGATGTCCACATTTCCTGAATCCTACACACTAACATACATAAATGTCTGTCCCTGTATACATATGTCAATAGTTTCCCATAAAATGCTTGTCAGTATCTCCTCCTGAAACTTCACCTTTATGAAATCAGCAGCTTTATCATCTTAGGATAACCCTAAAATTAGGATAGGTAGGTAGCAAACATGTAGCTGTGATTTGTAGGTAGATACAAATCACCTGAAAACCTGCTCGTTTCAGAGGACAGTGGACAGAGTATCTGTTGGGCCACAGACAGTTCAGAGAATCTCGATGTTTGTAATTCTCACTGTTGGGGTGCTTCAACCAGATGAACAAAGCTACGCTCCCTGACCTGTACCGCGCTGACATCTTGCATGAGGAAAGAAGGAAACGGGTAGGGCAACACAGAAGTTATTTTGGCTGAAATATGGAACAAATGAGATGACTAGACAGTAAATGATGTCTTGTACTTCTGGCAATCTTGTGCAAGCTGAAAGCTGGTAGAGGTATTCAGACAACAAGGTTTTATCAAACCACATCTGTCTGCAAAGATAAAAAGTTGATGACACCATAACAATTTTATGCTGTTTCAAAATATTTTCCACAATTTTACAATTACTGGTGATCACTTTCAGCAGTAGAAAATATGAAGTATAGGTGTAAAGAATAAAATACTGAGAAAGCATCTTGATTACAAACTGTTCGCTTGTGAAGTATGAACTGCTGAAACAATCCAAATGGTATGATTTAGACTAAAGCCTTCCAAATATCTGAACCAACAGGACTCTGAAACCTTCAAACCTCCTTTAAAAATTTCAGAAGTTTTACTGTTTAATGCTGTTCTATGGAACATCCACCACGGGCAGGGGGACCACTTTAAGAATTGCTCCCTCTGGCAAAGATTGCAAAGTTGTCAAAAAAAAAAAGGGTATCACCTTTAGCAGAATAAATTACAAATGTCCGTTTCTGCATACCATAAATACCAACACCCACTTGCACAGTAAACCCTTTAATCTCTTAGTCACAAACCCCTTCATGCCTGGCATTCACTTACATATGCATTTGCAGTTATTTTTCACAGCAGATTACCATCCTGCCCTCGCCCAGTCGTTACCCAACCTTCCCCGACACACACATCTTCCATTCGCTTGCAGGCATCCTCCTCCACTTCGCATCTTCCCACACTGCAGCCCTGTCTTCCTAACCACTGGCCCAAATACACCTGAGCTGCTGGGAGCTTCCTGAGCCACCACAGCTCAGCATGGAGGGGTTTTGTGTCTTCAGGTTTCTCCTGTTTTGTTTCATTTTGAGCACAAAGCTTTAATACTGGTCTGTTTCTTCCTGCTTTTCTGGGAAAGGCTTAACCTTACATTGGACAAGCAAGAGTTGGCAAGGCTGAATTAAAGAATAAATGCAGGCAAATATTTCCGGCGGTGCCAAGGTCTCTCCTCAGCTCCACCACCGCTGACCGGGGTGCAGTCCCCACCTCTGCAGCTCTTTACAGCCACCATTACTGCCCAAGCACCGATGCTTCCCTCCCGTGAGGGGCAACACCAGCCCATTGGTACCTTAAGTGACGTACTTGGCATGAGGAAAGATCACACAAGCGCTGCCTGTCTCGCTTTACCTGTCGAATAATACTTCACCTGTTTTACAAATGGTTTCTCGCTCTTAAGTGAATTATCTTTGTAGATGCCTGAATAAACGAAAAGGATTAAAGACAGTTGGTGGCAGAAATAAGAGAAAGCAGAAAGTTACCCATGGCTTTCAGCCCTGTGACTGCTCTTCTAAGTCTCAAAAAAAAATTATTTTTTTAAAATCTGCAAATGCTACCTTATCTTCGTGTAGGAGTAAGTTTTAAGCTTTTTTATTTTTTATAAATTTTAATGTGTCCTAAGGACTCGCGTTCCAGAGAAAGTGGAAGGGGCAAAGAGTCATAAGAGAAACATATTTGAAAAAAAGCTTTCATCAGAATTATGAGAAATCCTGTCACCCATTTCACTTTGAAATTCTCTCTCCCACATCCTCTATTGCAAAACCATAGTGTAGTACATATTGTTTTCCCACCAGTTCCTTCTCGCATTATTCTCCAGCCAGAGATCGGTTTCCTACAACTTGCACAGCACAGCGGGAGCCGAGGAGAAGTGATACGTGGAGACAGCCCTGAGTCTGCATACCTGAATTCCCAACTTCCACACTGCCTTCTGCAACTTTACTGGGCACATGACAGATGAATATTTCATGTTTTTCTGTGGGATGTGGCAACTTTTCCACTGGATGGGTCAACCGACTAGATAATCAATATATGGAGACCAGCAGGCCCTGAGAGTCATCCTGTAAGCATGATGATTACATCCGAAACACTGTAATTAACGACATGCACCACTACAAGCTCCACTTAAGCGACCAAAAGCGATGATTCAGAGCACAGCCCTGTGCAAGGCTCCCATTTTAGGCTACAGAGCTGGGAGATTGAGAACTCTTCAATAATTCTATGTTAAAAATGTCCTGGTTATAATTATTATGTTATGCTGGTAACATAATTTCATATATAATTATTAACCCATAGGAGAGGAGTAGGGCAAACAGTAGCTAGCTTAAAGTAGTTAGCTTACAATTAGCTCATAATGATTTCATTACTTGGCACATTGTTCTCTTACACAAAGCTCTCATGATTTCTTTTCTAAAATTACAGAGAGAATTGCTGATTAGCAATCTCCACGTGAGCCTCGAATTTATGCACTTGTTTAATTTCAAAGTAAATAAAACTAAATTGTATACTTGTGCACATATAGGCCAGGTCCACTGAGATGTTCAGGACAAACACATTCAGGCTTTCAAAAGGGAGATACAGCCATTAACAAAAAAGTCTCCAGCTGCAGAACAGTCTTTCCTTCCCTTTACAATATATGCAATAATTTAGGCATGTAAAAGAATAATTTCATAGCAATCTTCATCTTTGTAACAGATTTAAAAAACTCTTTATGCTGCTTACATTTTGTTTTTACAAAATGAATAGACATGGATTTGGCAAAAATTCTACATTTGTTGGTTACACAAGGAGGAAAAGATAAACTTTTTATATTCTTTCAAAGATGCTGGTAACATCCGCGTGTCTTTCCTGTTTTTCAGGAAAATTCTCAGACACTACTACACAATAACAAATAACCACAGTCTTCGTGCCTCCCTTCTTTTTCTGTTTCCCTTTGTACTGTCATCCTCTGCTTCTCACTGGTTTCCCTGTCTGCTCTTCTACTTGGGTGAGAAATGCTGCAGCACGTCTGGGAGAGCCAGGAAGGAAAAGAAAGTCTCGCAGTGACAGAGCTGCTCTGCAGGCTGACAGTGCCAGACGTGGCTTCTAAATAATTCAGTTTGGCACCAGAAATGGCAATTCTACGCACGCAGAAATACCTCAGATTTGAGGTCAAACATTGCACATTCTCAAGAACTAGCAACTGGTAAGTGGGATGTCCACATTTTGAAGTGGGGTCATCATTTGCTTTCAACTGGACGGACAGGAAATATTAGTATGTATAGAACTCAAGTAACCATCCTTAACCCCCACCTTCAACAGTTGCTACTTTAGATTATTTAGGAGCTATTTCATTTTCTTACATATTTGAGTTCACCTTGCCTGGTCAGAATTAGTGGTAGGATGAGAGCTAGAGGTGCTATCAACAGGAACAAGGATGGTACTATAGTTCAGAAATGGCAAAGCGATGAAAAAAGGTGGGTTATGCAAAGAGAGCACTGAAATACCACGTGATCAAATATTTCTTATTTACACATCGCATACACTTATACAAACACAAAGCACATTTCCATTTTCACCCATACACTTTAAGCAGACTAAATTGTATAAATGCAATAGATTATTTGAAGGCTGAGCACACCCAAAGGCTCTGTCCACCCCTTTCGGTGTGTGCGAGCATCTCTGCACACACGTTTTACACAAAGGTACTTAATCTCAGCCCCTGGAGAGGAGAGGATTTCTTAGCACAGTTCACTGTCCCTTTTGCACTGTTGCAAAACCAATGTTGATGACAGCATTAGGAATAATACTTCCAAAACAAAGGAACTGCTTAATTTGCAAGTTCACATTTATAAGTACGTGCTATTCAGTGTGCAAATTCTTTTCAGCTAGATAAAGCTCTTCGGTTATTTTTTTATAATTATTATTTTTTTAGAACAAACTAAATGTCTTAGGTCTGGAAGCAATCAAACTGGATGTGAATGTGAAGTACAACTCCAAAAATGCTTGCAACATAACTCTGGCCTACTGCAGTGTTGTTATTGCAGTTCCAGTTTCTGCTGGAGCTGCAGCCACAAAGCTGCACCGGGAATCATTGAAGAGCGATCACAAAAATACCCTTTTCCCCATTGTCCCTTAAGCAGCATGGATCAAAATAAGTGCTGCTCAGCTCTCTGTCTTTTAAATAAAAATATTTGCTTCATGGTACACTTATCAGTGGCAGGTTGGGGTGCATTTTTCTTCTGTTCCATTTTTCACACCCCTAGCCATGGATCACCAGCCAGGACTGTGGTGAGAAAGGGTTTGGTGTGTTTTACAAACTTTACTCATTTTCTTTTGGTACAGGAGAAAGTGTGCCCAGAGGAACTTCTTTTCTTGTGTTTAACAGACAGACAAAAAGCATCAGAAAACAGTAATTATACAGACCCTACAGAAAAGCAGTGAAAGAGTGTCTCTGCTTCACACAAAAATTCAGTTGTTTTCAGGGATATGACCTGTACCTATGGTAGGTATGAACATGCAGAACTGCTGATTTTATTGTATTTTATGCTACTATCCTAAGTATTTTTAGGGGGAAAAAAAATCATCCACAACCAGTTTTACTCATAAAAACATGTGTTTCTTCCCTACAGAACTGGCAGTACTGGGGAAAAGCTTATTCCAGAGCGTTAAGTGGGCCGGGGAAGACACGAAATAGAAACAAGTTGGTTTAGAAGAGGATGTGGAAGTGGTTATGTGATCTGCTAGAAAACTCCAGATTCAGTCTTCGGAAGTTTCTACACTGAAGATTTATTGGGAAGCAGACTGCGAACACAGTATTATATATTTGGGTCATCTTCTGCTCTCCTCCCCGCCGCTTGCCAACAGCAGCTGTCAGGGGCAAAATATTCATCTCGATGGACTTTCAGTCTGCCTCAATGTGGATGTTTTCATGTTTGTAGAAGCCGTGAAAACTCTACTTTGGGAGGCAGTTAACCTTGAAACCCTGAGACTATGCAAATACTCGGGTAATCTGCCTGCCCAGTGAGCTCAGTTACTTTTTGAGAAATGTGGCTTTTAAGCCTAGGACATCATTTAAAAGTGGTAGTGTAGTTATGTGCAGATATTCTTACACTAAATTTCATGTATAATTGTATATGTTTTTATGCTAATCCTTAACGTCAATGCTTTCTGAGTTGCAGCTCGTTAACTCCTTTATAACAATGGCTACAAAATACCTAATCCCGGGATTTGATTCAATGTCAGTATGTGTCCTACAAATTGCATTTTTCTACAATCAAACACAATACTTTATGAAAAGGATGTGCATTTACCATAGCAGATAAAAATACTCATAGCACTATACTGATGACAAAAATTGTTCTGATCATCTGTGACAGCCTATACATTAATCAGCAAGGAAAATCCATCAATGGTAATTAAACATTGTCCACTAGTGTGTGACAAATCTCCTTAGATGACCAAAATCTCCAGCTATTATGCTTCATTATCACAGATGCAATGCAGCCCTTTCAGTATTTCTCTAACTGGCTGATGCTTTCCAGTGGAGGCAGGAGACCCAAACTGCATCCCCGGCATCTCCTGGGCCAGGGATGCTGGAAGAGCAGCACCACACAGAGGTGTCTGCACCATCAGCCACGCTCTCAAGAACATGAAACATTGAAAGCTGGAGACAGAATCAAGCCTTAGAAGCCACGTACAAAGTTCAAGTCAATTCTTTTACTTATATGGAAAAGCAGGGAAAGAAGCTTTTCATACATAGTTGCTCCCATTATACATCCTCTCCTCCCACCCCAAAAAATACGCTCACTTATGCGGACAGTAGGATAAGAATGGTTGAGGCAAATGTTGCTATATATGGAAGAGCCTCTGAGTTAAAGATAGCTCCGGATGATAGTTCATGTTAAATTCTCGTCATGCCCAGGCTCCTCACAGTTACAGTAGTAGAGATTAAGAGATGAAGGAAAAACCCACTATTTCATTTCAGGGGCTTCCCGACAGAAAAAAATACTTGAGAAACTGAGAGTCCTAAATTCCCATCTACTTCCTCTCATGATACCATCCATAACATTAGTCTACATTTTTCAGTGAACCTGACACCTAAGCAAGTGTTTTATATTTCAGTTAACAGCAATGCAAAGGTGTCAGATAATGTTTGTCAAAAAATGGTGCTGTTTTTAATTTGAGAGAGAGCTATCTCCATAGCGAATTGACTGCAAGATCAGTGTTGCACTGTAGTCATAATTCGAACCACAAACCTATAATATGTTGTTTCTGCTGCCAACATATAATGTTTGCTGAATATTAAATAAAGTGTTCAGAGACTTTAACACTATATACAAGCCTTTCCCTTAAACGGATAAGGACACCAATAAGCAATGTGACTGCCATTTTTTATTGGCAGTCCTGAGGTGTGCATTTAAATATTTAATCTTTACAGTCTGGTTCTATATAGGCAGGGTTTATCCATCTACTTTGTCATTTTTAAATTAGATGTATTTGCTATGATAAATATTTCCACAATATGCCTTTTTCCTGTATTAAGATTAAAGATTTCTCCTCTCCTAAAAATGACAATTTATTAAATCTTTCTTTTCATCTTGAGTTCCTGTATCACTTAAAGATCTAATGAACAATACTTCTCAAAAAAAAAATTAACAGAAAGATATCTAATAACTAAATTGTAAGCCAAATGAAAGAGGATTGAGCATGTATAACCAGAAAAGATACAAGCTCTCTCTCACTCCCTATGCCAGGCTTACGCATAAAAACTGGCACAGGCGAGGACCGGGCTGTTCTGGAGATGAGTCTCCTCCTTCTGCTTTCCACGCTGTAGGAAATGAAGAATGGCTGGTTGGTCCGCATAGCTGCAAACCCATTATTTCTCCTCACCTTCTACCTACTGCCCAACCTGCCTCCAAGGCTCTGCAAAAGCTGATCCCATGGAGCACAGCTCCTCGGTGTACGGACAGACAACGTTTGGCACAAACACCTACCGTGTGGATTTGACTCCTCCTGAGTCCAGCAGCAGAAGGACAACTCTACCACGCATTTCTCAGGTGGCTGATAAAGGCTTTCTCTGCAAAGCTGCCTACCTCCCTGCTCTACTCATGACACCAGGCTCAGCAGCACTGGCCCTGGGAGATGTAAAATGCACTTTCCTCTTAGCAGAAGAGCGTTGATCTGCCTGTTGTCACCACCACAGGGTTCCCCCTGAAGGGGTAATGGGAGTAGAGCTTTAGGCTCTGTCAGGGGCTCTAGGGCAGCTGCAGCCCCCAGGAGCAATACCGAAAGAGGGCTAAATCGGCACACACAGCCCCCCAGCCCTCTCCCTCGCAGCTAGCTCCTATGGTGGTCCTTCCATAGGGGCCTGCAGTGGGGCTGTAAAAACACAGCATGGCGAATTCAGAATGAATATTGAAAGCTATGTGTACATGGCATGCATTCAAGACGTACACTTCACAGCTGGATTTAAAAACCAGCAAAGCCAGAATGCAAAATGGATTGAGGATAGTTTCATACAAGACAGTTTTTATCTTGTACGAAGAAACAGCATTTGAAGGGTGAAATAGCACTCAGGGGCTTCTTTTGAAATTCCTGAAGCTTCTATCCAGCGTCTCGGTTTCAGTTGCTCTTTCCAGCTCTCCGTGGGTAATTTTAAGTATCCATAAACACACATGGTGGGAACAGAGGGCAGGATTAAGAAAAAAAGTGGGGCCAGCTTCTACTCTCATCCCAGGCAAATGGGGAAGGAACCAAGCAATCCAAATATCAAAGAAATTTACTGTGTATCTTAATGGCAGAATGGCAGAGGCTGATAGTTTCCTAAACATTCTGTAAGCAGATAACAATACGTATTATTTAATAGGAAGCTGAATACATTGCACCTAGTTTGGTTACAAGCTGTACAGATTGCTACAAGCTGTACAGATTTCTTAGCCTTTTTAGAGTGGATAAAATAAAAACTTACTATGTGCTAGAAGCTTCTTTCTTTGCTGACAGGAACCAACTACACTTTTGCCCCCTCTTAAACAAACCAGTGTACTTTTCACTCCATAAATCTCATATTACTTCCTTCCTTTTTCATTTATTTTGAACCAGAAGGAGGAGTTTTTAACAGAAGTGCTCTATGGCAGCAGAAGGAGAATAGCAAATCAGGGTGGAAGCTGCATAAGGAAAGTAAATCAAAAGTAATAAAACCATGGAGATCCAGCAAGCTTTGTAGGGGGAAATGAAGTCAAAGTTGACTGAATCCAGAGCTGGAGAAACATTACACATGAGAAAACACCATTAAAATAGTCTGCACTCTTAACAGATGATATGGGAAATGAAGTAATAATTTATAACAAAGATAGGAAAAAACCTGCCAGGTTAGCAAATTTCAAATGAGATGCAAGTTTGAATAACAAGTGATGATGAAATGCAAGCCCACAATCCTAAGGACAGAACACCATGGAACAATTTAATTAAAAGGAAAACAATATGCTGTGCAACATCGGATCAGAAATAGTATACTGCCTGATGTTTCTGTTCAGCTAACTAGATAGTTATTTATCTGATAGGGTAAGCAACACATTCTAGTGCTTGAAAAAAATTGCATAAAGGTTTGAATTTCACCTGAAAAATAACAGTAATGATGCAAATCTTTCCAAGGAAGTATTTTTTTAAAATTCTTTCAGCTGACTGTAAGTGACATGAGTATAAAACAAATGGAAATGTCTGTGATCATAAGAAAGTCTGCTACACCTGTATACTTTTTAAAAGTAGCTTTACTTTCGAAAGCAGAATTTGTCAAGCATTTACTGTATTGAAATATGGGCTTTTTTTTCCAGATTCCTAAGAATGGTCTTAAAAATATTCACACAGTTTTGCAGACTTTCATAAGAAAAAAGTAATATCCTGGAAATCTCCTGAAACTGTGATATTAAGTGGTACAATACAAAGGTAGCTTAGTTTATGTTAAAGGATATTAACTACAGTATAGGGCACTGCAGAAGAAAAAGGCCTGCAGATCTGCAGAGTTTCACACATGATTTATAAATGCAAATGTGAATAGTGGGTGATAATGAAACACAAGCAAGTAAGTTCATGATAGAACTCCAGAGAGCTGGGGCAAGCGTGCTGCCTTAAATGTACTTTTTTGAATGTCAGAATTGGACCCAAATAGCACGAAAAAGAAGCATCTTGATAGAGTGGAATTATAGGAAAATAGCACCTGGGTAGCACCAAATGACATCTGGAAGGTAAAGGCACAGTGAGAGTCAGTGGTTGTGGGTGAAAATACAGTACCAAGGTGTATTAAAAAGAAAGAAACCTTAAGTCTGAAAGAGAGAATATTTGTTGTCTTGGCCAAGGTTACCAAACCTCACAAAGTCCACAAAAGATTACGATGTATTTGTATGAATATTGGCTTGAGTGATGGATATTCTTGGTATGCCATGATTAGTAATATACAGCTACACACAGGAGACACACAGGGAATGCAGAATCAGAGGACAGTAATTCCTCCTGGGGAGCTAGGGCAAAGCAAACACCAAGAGGAGCTTTTTTACTCGAAAGTATTGTATCTTGTCCAGGTGCCTGCGGATTTCCTTCCATTCAGCTATGACGGACTGAAGGAGCAAATCCATGCTTTCCTGTATTCCCGCTGGCTCCGTAGTTAACAGTTTAGCTGTTGCTTGGACTGAAAGGTTGTGCATAAAGGAACCTTGTGAGAATCTTTTGAAGAATTATTTTTAGGAATGAGCTTGGGTCAGGGGAAAAATGCACTCACTGTACACAAGTTTGCCTGATGATAGGCAGTAAGTGGCATACCTTGATAAGGTTGTTGTCTTACAGAGATTAAAATTTAAAAAAATAGAAAAGAGAGTGAGGTCAGAAGACATCTCCATTAAAACAAAAATAAAAATGAAACCATTTTATATGGGTCTGCTAATTTCATAGAGGCTTGGCATCACTGCAGTAGCCGTCTGCTGTTTTCCTATTGTTTTTTAAACCTGCAATAATTTTTGTGGTGGTATGCAGAGGTAGAGTTTGATGGCCTTCCAAATTTTTATTTACACTTCGAGTATTGGTCACACAGGGCTTTATTAAAAAGCAAATTATTAAAATAGAACACTAAAAAACCAATGTAAGATCAATAGGTTAAGTATATAAAACTATCTGCAACTTACAACCTAATGTCTCATATGAGGTCTGTGAGCAGACAAAATGAAAACTCAGAAGTGCTGGGTGACTTTGACAGAAGACTTTTTAGGGCAGGTTTCCATCAACTAAAATCAGAAATCTGTTTGAAACTGAGCCACCTAAGGACTGGGCATCTGGGCTGCTTTCATATATCACATGATCTCTGCCCTAAGCAGCTAAACCAGCTCAGAGAATTTGGGATAACATTTTGGTGACACATGGAAATATATGTTATAAACAAGCATAAAATGTTAGAACAAGGAAAAAGTAATCCTTAGAATGGATATATGAACTACTTTAAGTACTTAAGTATAATATATAACAGATTGCCGGTAGCGTGTAAGTACCTTGACTATTCAAGGTATCACCAGGATGTTACGACAGAGGCGTTCAGAAAAGGGTATGGATCTTTGAAATGAGCTGGCTGCACCACGGCCACAACATTCAAAGGGTTAATTGCACAGCCGACTGTCTGCTCCATTTACTGATAAGCAGAAAACGTTGTAATTTTTTGGATTTATGAATTGCTGGGGTCAGTCAGCATCTTGCATACAACAGTGTCTGTCTAGCTCTATCCCTTACCTGCTGGGCAGAGACAATCCCTCTCTCGCTTGGAACCGGGGAGCCCTCTAAGCCGCTTGCTCTGTAACCTTGGCAGCTGGGACTAACACAATTCTTCATTTTTTTCGCAACTAGGCCTCTCTAAATAAAAACTACAGAGCCTGGTTAGCCAACAACCAAGCGTGAAATCGTGACATTGCAATCCCCTACTCTGAGAGTCAATCAATTTTTTTCATTACAGATTTGTACGCTAGGGTCAACAAGAAGAAAAAAGCACACAGAGCAAAATGGACATAGCAGCAGAGAATTACAAAATCTCTGCCAAGCTATAAGCTTATTTTCATTATAATGATCTGCAGTTTGTAGAAATAAGCTCTTGATATAATTTTTTAAATGCAGAAAACCTACTGGTTAATATTGTCCTTTGAATGCTAGCTTACATTAGACTGGACACAACAAAGTGATCTGTACAGCCTGCACTGACGTATCTTAGTAGCACAATCTGTTTGACATCCAAAAGGTTTACTATTCCTTTAAAAAATGACATCATTTTGCATTAAGTAGAGACTAAATGTGACAGGTTTAAACTGCTAAATTTTCCGGATGATATTTTCTTTGCATTAATTAGTAGGAAGGAGGATTAGACAAAGGCACAGGGCTAAGCTGGTATATCTTAGCTTGAGAATCAGGGCCAATCTGCTCCACAACACAGTTGTTACTCTGACCCATTTCCAACAAGTTTTTAGCTTAGTAGTTACGCTGGTTTGACTGAAAACGGGTTAATTTTCTTCGTGCAGTTAGAAACCTTTCTTTTTCATAGCTAGGACACTCATTATTTGGACTTAGTTTGAGAACAAGCAGATAACACCCCAACACAGAGTTGATGTTTTCAATTGCTCTGGTCTGAGAGCCAAGGACATTCTGAGTGCTCTGCCCACTGGTGTGAGGCATCGAGGAAGAGGGGCAGAGATGGGGCAGAGCTTGACTGGCACCCAGACTGATCAATGAGAGTATTCCATCCCATTAGCGTCATCCTCCAGATTTAAGAGTGGGGCCTTCCGGTTTCTCGATTTTTCTTCCCTTCTTCTCTCTCTGGGGCGCAGCCAGGGGAGTTTTTGGTGCAGGACGTTTAGTTTGGCCCATTGCCATTTTGCAGAGGCCTCTGAACTTTTCTGCCTTTTTCCTCCCTTTTCTCTCTTTGGGATCAGTTGTGGGACCAGGTGCCTTTTCCTAGGACTGTCTGCTCAGCATGTTCGTAAGGAATTGCCTTGAGTATCTATTATTTCTATTTTATATGTATAGTTACTAGTAGTGTATTAGTGTTTTATTATTTTATTAAACTGTGTTTATCTCAATCCAAGTTTCTCCCTTCCGTATCGATTCTCTCCCCTATATGGGGGGCGGTGAGAAAGGGGGTGAGTGAACGGCTATCGTGGTTATAGTGCCAGCTCGGGTTGAACCGTGACAGCAGTATACATTGGACTACCCATTTTCCTGAACCATGCTGAAAAGCCTGAACATAGATCCAAACATACCTAAAGTTATTGGTAATGCAAAGGTGGTTGCTACAGACTGCTGTTAGTTTTACTAGGCAAGCTTTAGCCTGAACACTTTTTTGATGGCAGGGTAATGATCCCTAACATGAAGCCTGATAATAAATCAGGATAATCTGGTAACGGAAATAAAGCCCATACCTACATTTATTGGCTGGATCGATGGGCTGAGGCCAATTGCATGAGATTCAACAAGGCCAAGTGCCGGGTCCTGCACTTGGGTCACAACAACCCCAGGCAGCGCTACAGGCTCGGGGAAGAGTTGCTGGAAAGCTGCCTGGCAGAGAGGGATCTGGGGGTGTTGACTGACAGCAGCTGAACATGAGCCAGCAGTGTGCCCAGGTGGCCAAAAAGGCCAACAGCATCCTGGCTTCTATCAGGAACAGTGTGGGCAGCAGGACTAAAAAAGTGATTGTGGCACTGCACTTGGCGCTGGTGAGGCCCCACCTTGAATCCTGTGTTCAGTTTTGGGCCCCTCATGGCAATAAAGACATTGAGGTGCTGGCAAGAGTTCAGAGAAGGGCAATGAATCTTATAACAAACAGCTGAGGGAGCTGGGGCTGTTTAGCCTGGAGAAGAGGAGGCTGAGAGGAAACCTTATCGCTGTCTACAACTACGTGAGAGGAGGTTGTAGCATGGAGGGTGTTGGTCTCTTCTCCCAAGTAGCAAGTGATAAGATGAGAGGAAATGGCCTCAAGTTGCACCAGGGAAGGTCAGATGGGATATTAGAAAAAACTTCTTCATGGGAAGGGTTGTGAAGCAGTGGAACAGGCTGCACAGGGAAGGGGTTGAGTCACCATCCCCGGAGGTGTTTAAAAGACATAAACATGAGGATTTTAGGGACATGGTTTAGTGCCAGAGTTAGGTTATAGCTGAACTCAATGATCTTGAGGGTCTCTTCCAACTGAAATGATTCTATGATTTTAAAAACTTTATGTTTGCATAATCAAACACTTGTCTGAAATAATATTTTTCTCCTGTATTTGAAAATGACAATCACTACGTACCATCAAAGACTGTTACTCCCAGGAATTATTCTTGCAATAAGCCAAATAGTGTCAGATGTGAACTTATTTCAGAGCAGCTACGTTACAATGCAAGTTGAACCTCTTATGCCTGAAGACTCTTGGTGGAGAATCACTATTAATTAGTAATACTAATATGAAATAATGGCCTTGATCTGGAGGACAGTCACCACAGAGGGATTTAGAGCAGTGTTCAGTATAATCCTACCAACCATTTTACCCTGTGTAAGTTGTTTGGTAAAACCCTAAGGTATAATTCTCTCCTGATACAAACACCTTTGAAAATAGTGACTTTACTATAGGTCTGTATTGTTATACTATTTCTTCTACCAGAACAGCATCCACTAATTTGTCCAAACAGTGTCACCCATCTCACTGCTGGGTGGGAAGTTGCCTATTCATTTGTAACTTCAGTTCTCAGTGTCTTTCTCTCCTAAATCCCAAACAAATCGTCTGTCCTCCATCTCTGTCTTACAGAGTTCAAAAAGTCAAAATACTTTATCAAGATTAAAAAAAAAAAAAGTTGCTTTATAATCTACAGAGGACTGCAGTGTTTATATATTTTGAATGGCTTTTGCAAACCCAACTATTCTGCATGTCTGCGGTAAAAAGGAGAAGTAACTATGGACTTGAACTGCAGCAGGAGCAGCCAAGCTTGGAGTCTTTCTTGCATCTAACAGGAAGGACAGCAAAGCTCTGGAACAGGCTGCCTGGGGGAGGTGGTGGAATCACTATTATTGGATGTTTTTAAAAAAAGGTTAGTCAAACATCTGTCAGAATAACACAGATACAGCTGATCCTGCCTTGGGGAAGGCAGGATAGACGAGATGACCTCTCAAGGCTCTTCCTGCCCTATTTTCTATGATTCAGTGATTCAGCACATAACTTTGAAATGCCCTGGGGCTTGATTTTTTTCTCACCTCATGTTATTTTTAAACTGGCGAAACTTCACTGACTGCAGTAGAGCTTTTCCTCCCTGTCCTGCAGTAAGTGTGAGGAGAATCAGAACCCACATTTCTTACACAAATGAAGACTGGGTCTACCCTCCCACTGTGCTGCGCAGCTGATTTCCTGAGATGTTTTTACCTCTTTAAAGCAGGCAATATCAGTGATTTAATTCAACCCTTGTATTTTTATTTCTTTTTTAAATCTGAGTCCTGTTATATGCAGCAAAGGCAAAAAAAAATGTTGAGTAGAAACATTCTTTGCAATTTTCAGCAACTGTCAACTTTTTCTCCCAATGCATTTCTCTTTGTGTACAGAGGTGGAGCTCGAGACTGAGAAAAAGTCTGCGTCACCTACCAGAGGAAGCCACAGTAGAGACCAGAGAGGAGGAAACAGGATAACCAATACTACAGTACTTAGCACTTCAGAAAAAAAGGACACAGTACACTAAGGTTGGCTGCAAGATCTTCTAGACAGGGTATTCCAAAAATGTTAAGAGACTAGGGGCAAGTTTAGCATGAGAGCTAATAAGCGTGGGAGCTAATCACATTCCCATCTATCAGTCTCCAAGGACAAAGAAATAGATAAAATATGTCAGAAGCCCCTGAAGCTACACGGAACCTAGAATGATACTTATTTGAAAATGTCAAATCTATCCACATGCAGTCAGCAGATTATGCAGAGCTGCAAATAGCCAGAAAATCCGTGGTCCATGCCGCAGTGAGCAAAATACTGTTACATTACAGCAGCTCCGAACAACAGAGGAACCACAGAAAATACAGTCCATACTGTCTCGTTTGTTCCTTGGTCATCATCATAATCATCCATAGATGTTACATATCCAGGGATGTCACCACTTCTCTTGTGGCATTTCTATATATATTTGAAGTATCTCAAAAGTCTTTTCTGCTCATTTGATTTTTGTTTTTAATGGATAATAATTTCTCTCCTATTATTCTTTGAGTGTGAAGGACATGCGACACTAAGTAGATTTCATACATTTAATCTAATCCAAAATAATAATAAAAAAATAGAGAAATGGTTCTTGCAAATTCACTGTCTTCAAAAAAGGTTGACTATATGTATCTGTAAATCCAGGTGGATTTTCACATCCAGAAAATTAATAGGAATAAAGTTTTTAAAAACCATCCATGTTAGACCCTACCTGAAACATGCTGCTCAGGACTCCAGCACTTACTGAGACTTACAGCAAATCCCTTCTTCTGATTAGTTTTAAAGTGATCACTCACTTTCTCTGCTCCCCCATCCCAGGAACAGCTTATGCAGAACTTCATGAAAAGGATGGTGAAGATACAAATGCAAAAAAATCTCATAGGCTGATAACTCCACTGGTAATTGAACCTGGCATATTTCCTCTATTCTGGTCGAACTGGGATTTGAATATTTGTTTCCCTCAAGTAAAGGTTGTGAAATCCCTTGAAACACAAAACTACGATGAAAGGGTCCCTAGTGTGCAAAAAGAGATTTCATTTACTCGTGCAGTGCTTTGAGATTTGATTCTTCACTTAGAGTACTTGATTTCCTTGGGATGATGAAAGATTGTATAAAACCCAAAGGAACACGGAAAGGTTTAACTCCCACTTCTGAATTCCTTTCATTAAGAAAATGATGTCTGCAGATTTGGTAGGGGATGGGGGCGTTCTTGGCTTGAGGACCAGCAAAAAATTAGTGAAAGGTTTTAAGCTGTGTTCAAGAACATAGTTTATCTATACTCAGACAATCTTTCGAACCCCTTCAATGCCAAAGCATTCAGACAAATCTGTACATGAAGTTTCATGTGACAGTAAGCTACGCAGCCTTGTCTTTTAAGGAGTCCTCTGTCAAGCACGCTTCACAGAATGTCAGATACATGTCTTCTCTGCTTCTGAATTTGAAAGGCTGTTAAGGCCTACTCTGCATCCAAGTTTATGACAAGGTCATTTTCCTTTCTATGTTCTTTTTCTCTCATTATGTTTGCTTATCTCTAATAGATTCTGCCTTTTTGTGATGGTAATTGGAGATAGCTGCATGGTATCATGTTATTTCCCACATGCCAGCTCATTTTCAACTACTCAGCTCTTCCACGAAATACATCACCACTTACATGGGATCTTCCTTTTACTTGATTTTATTTTTTTTTTTCTCTTTTCCAGCAATGGTCTCTACCTAACTAATGCTCTGTGCATAATTGGCAAGGCTACTCCTCAGACTGAGTGCCGAACATTCTGGGTATTTTATTGGGGGAAATCCCCAAGCTTTCCTGAAGCATTTTTGGTATTATTTTACTGGCCCATTAGATATACTCCGTGGCAAAGACTGGAGTATCTGCAATAGTAAAGACTGGAGGCAATAGAGTGGGTCTTTCTAATTGTGATCCTTCATAATGAGTTAACCAGACGCATCTTGTATATTCTGTTTTTAGTCAAGCTTTGTACACATTTTCATTAGTTATTGGCTTATGGTTCTTGAACCTTTCTAAAATGGCCTCACTTTCTCTTTCCTGGTTCAGAGCATCAAGTCCAAGATAGCTAAAACAGTGAATACAGCCTGTTTAATGTAGCCATTGAAACAGACCGGGCTACCTTGTCTTCTATAGATACACAGACATTTCTGACAGTGTTCTCAAGAAATGGGCTGAATTCCTCCCCTCAGCCACCTCTCCTGCTCGTCACAGCAGTTCTTCACATCAACACAGAGGCTTGGACCTTGACTCCTTTCGTGGAAGGAGATAAGGAAGTGAGTCGAGTCTTTACATTGGAGACATAGAAGCAATATTTTGTAGCCTAAAAAAGTGCTTCATTTGGGTATATCATTGTTGCACTGGTCAAATAGTTAAAGAAAGTTCAATAAATGCTAGTTATTTACTTCTGTCTCAGTTTTCAGCTCTTCATTAAAAATGTGAATTCTATGAATAATATGCATTCATGGGGTTGTCTGCAATTGTGCATTAATTAACATTTCTCCTAAAGCAATATTCTTTTTATCTACATGCTATTTTCCTATCTGTCTGCATAGGGCATGTAGAATTTTTTATAAGATACAGCAATTGAATAATTACTCAAGATCTTTCAAGAAAGAAAATTATTTAACATAGCATTGCATGGTACTTAGTAAAACTGAACTTAGCCTTGTTCTGTGCTATGGGAGCCAAATCTTAAAACGTAAAATAGTGAGATTGCTCTTCTATAATACAGAGAACACATTACTAAAGAAAACCCAAAAGTTCTAGAGGCGAAAATGTGGCAAAATTTTAAATACTGTGATGTCAAAACCTTGTTCTCCACTTCAGGCAGATGACCAGCCACATTCTGAAGATCATGAAGAACTTGCTAAGACGAAGGAATAACAAAGTTGACAGCAAATACAATGACTGATCATCATGACATAGTAACTATAAAGAAAAGAAAACATGAGATTGAATAGGATCAAGTAGTAGTTGATAGCATAAAGATGACAACTTATTACCGTGTAAATGTTGTGGCTGGAGGCAAGTTAATAATAGTCATGCATGTGTAAGTCATTAGTATTTCTTTGTGGTAGCCCTGTAAATTATACGTGGGTCTGCTTTTAGAGAAATCACCTTTTTTCACTCCTGTAGATTTTATGCCAAACAAAAAAGCAAGGAAGCAGGCAGAATTATTCTTGCTTACATAGCAATTTTAAGAAACATGAAGGAGTCTCACCATTTGAAAAAAAAAATCACATAATGTCAAAATGAATTAATGCAGTCAAAAGTCATGATAGTCCAGTCTGTCCTCTTGCACCTCAGTAGGCACATTTTACCTAATGGCTACTGGCGGAGGGCTGGGAAGCTCCTTAATAAACATCTTCATACACATTTTGGTGTATGCCTGGTGTTAGCCAAGTGCTTAAGAATCTCACTAAATTGAGACATCTGTAGGCATGATATGCAAAGCTGTCACAGTGCAGTATAGCCCATATTCAAAAATGCTAATGGATATTAAAGCACGTGAATTAATAAATAATTAACATGCAACAATCTCTTCACACTTAAAGAAGACATTTTAAAATCTTTCAGTCCACTCAGATTAGATTACCATCTCTTGAGCAAGCATTTTTTTCAGTAGCCCCAGTCAGAAACACTTTCTCATTTCCAGGACATCAGGTTTTTCCTATCTGATTCAAGATTATTATCACCATTTAAAAACAAATCATGCAGCAAAATTATTTTAATGTAACCAGATATTAGAAGATAATTTTTTAGTTAAGAGCTCGGGAAAATCTGATTGACAGTTAGAATTATGTGTGACAAGGCTGCAAATCCAACTTTAAAGCTCCTATGACTGAGTGAAAATCATGCTGACCCAGTACAATCTAAGTCTGTTGTTTTAAACTTGATTAAAAAAAAAGTCTGATGGGTTAGCTTTGAACCAGCAAGTTTTATGGTGGTTCCCCAGGAACCAGCATGGAGCCACTGCACTCTCCATAAGCAAGATCAGGTGTCCATTCTTGGTCCAGATCAAATTTGTGCTGCTGGGAAAGCAGGAGTGTGCAGACCCCATCTCAATGCACGTGGAACCACAGCCTAATTGTAGCAAGCGCTGTAAAATTTCTACATGCAATAAACATACAGAACCCCTAACAGAGTGAAATCCAAGCAAAAATACATTAAACCCCAGAAAATTATTAGGAAATCTATTTCCTAGAACACCAGACTTCCAGTGCTTTGAAAGAAAAAATGTAGCAGAAAAGAGCTCAGAAAAAAAATAACAGTTCTGCCATATCTACTTCCTTTATGCCAAATAAATATAAATTTCAGAAAATTGATAAGATCAATTTAGAAAATACTTAAAGATAATGACCTAATTTAACGTATTTTGTTGGGATTTCTAGTGAATTTTCTACTCTGTCAGCAGGAAAGTAGAACACAACTTTCACCATTAGAAGATGCATGACTATGTGCACGCACTCAAGCCAAAGCTGACACATGATGTTCCCCCTCTTCCAGACTGAAGGACATTCCCATACCTCAAGAAACAGAATAGAGCAAATCTTTACTTCAATGTAAAGCCTGAATAAATGGCTGCACTTATAGAATCTTTACAGAGGTTAGCTGGGACACAAATGCTATCACTTCATGGCAAAGAGCACAGGTACTGCATTTCTCTCAATCTGTAGCTCTGGATTTGCTTGACATGCACCACGTGTGCTTCAGAATATCACTCAAATGGAGGAAGAACTACCAGTTAAGTCCAGCTCTAGGTTCAAGAGACACAGGATTTGACTCATAGTCTTAGATTTTTTTTATTACCCAGTGAAATTCACTGTGAGAGAAACAACTAATGAAATAATAAACAAAACCAAACCAAACCAAACCAAACCAAACAAAAGCAATTTTCCTCCTTAAATCAAAACCACTGTGCCAGCCTGGAAACTCCTGATGACAACACAAGCCCAAGACAGAACAATATCATGGTTGTTTATGATAAATCACAGACAATGAAATTAATATTTGGTAAATAAGAAAGCAGAAGTCTGACAGGAAACCAAGGTTCTGCCATGATGTTGTTCCAAAACATGCCAGAACGAGCAATCAGAATATAAATAAAACTGTGCAACTTTTCTGATGACCTTTTGGTGGTTCATCTAAGCTGCCTGCAGAAATGTATGTAAGGAGAGTAGTAAACTTTTTTTAAATGAACATTGATCCATTTCTTACTTGCTGGGTCATTTCTCAATGAACGTATGTGGATTTGCAAGAGGAGCTTATACTTAAAAACTGAAGCCAAATTCTACGTCTTGGAGCTTTCCAAGTGGAAAGGCAAGTCCATGGCAACACACATGAATCCAGTCTGCGTGCACGCATACCTGGTCTCATTTTCCTTCAGCTGTACTCCATTGCTCTTGAGCAAAATTTCTCATGACTTCCAAGGATTTGTTTTCTCCATCATAACACTGGTGCTGCAGTTTGCACTTCATACACGTGGTTAGGTAGCTCTAGCAACTTTACCAAGTTGCATCTTCTAACATTATGAGCCAGCATCTCTTCTTTCAACAATTTTTGCCTAGCGAGTAATTAGCTAATGTACAAGCACAGTGAGTCACCATAACCACCCTACTGCTACTGTCATAAAAAGAAATAACCATTCCTTTATTAATATTCAACAGTTGATAAGGATGGCTTTTGATGTATGCTTAAATTTTACTTTGCGTGTTATTCTAAAAGACTGGAATTTAGATGTGTTTTTAAAGGAATTTTTGCATTCCAGTTATAAAAAAGTCATTTGTTTTAAATTTTATGTTCAACAGATCACTTCTTGTTTGCAAAAATGTCCTGCTTAAAACATGAAATAGTGAATCAGAAAATGGATGCTCTAATTTTCTTTCTAAATAAATGAAAAAAAAATAAAAGAAAATGTAATAAAAAGATAAAGCCTTCGTAGAGAATTGCAGCAATTATATCTCCACAGCTACAATATAACCCAAAACTTTGCAAAGGCTTTGATTATTGAACCATGGCTGAAGTGAATAATTTGGCTTTCACTAAGAAAACAAGCACATTCATTCTCACCACAATGGAGAGAGGCAGTTTTAATTAAACCTTATCAAAAGATGAATAAAGAATAAACTCAATACCCATTCCACAGGACTCTATTTTCATCTGTTTAGTTTAAGCTTGCCATGTTCATGCAATAATTAACCACTGTCCAAGGATTGCTGGAGTTGTGTTAATGTTGGTAAAGATTTAATTAGTTCAATTATCTGGAGAGTATTGAAGGCTCAGCACAGTACCAATTTCTTCAGGCTTTATACATACCTCAGATCAAAATATATTAAACTGGAATATAAGTGAACAAAAACCCCTTACTCTTTCACTTCAACTACCGAATGAGTGTGTCTTTAGTAATTTTAATACCCTCATTTTAAAATGAGGTTTCAGAAATAGAATATGTAAACTGCGACTCACCCATTCTTCCAGATCGACTCTTTTCTTTTTCCTAAGTCAGCTTATTAACATATTTTAACCAAAATTAATTTTACTTTAGAAAAGAAAACCCAATACTTCTTTACACAGGAAAAAATACAGTTCCTTTTACATTCCCCCCCCTCCCACTGCCTACATATTTTACGTCTTTCATGGAAAGTGAGGCATTTAAAAAGCATTGAAAGCGGTGACACAGACAACTGTTTCAATCTGTCAGACAGCATGGACAGACAGTGGGGATCATTGCAGAAAATAGCGCGGCCCCCCAGCGGCCTGACCTTCCTGGTGGGAAAGCGAACACGGCGCGGTGCTTGACAAGCTCGCCAACAAAGGAGGATATTTAGTTCCCCCAAATTCTGACACGCTTCTCACAGGAAAAACGCAAACTGGGACGAGGCGTCGTCGACTCTGCTAACAAAGGGTCATTTCTAATTGGGGATTGCACCGTTACCGTGAAACAAAAAGGAAGGGATGAAAAGTGAAAACATTACTGCACTACATGCAGACTGTAAGCCTTGGACTGAGCCCGGTTCCTATTTTTTAAAACTGTTCAACTCCATATTAGATGGTATTCGAGACACGAGCCCTCTGGATCTGTACATGTGGCTCCTAATGCCTTCAGTGGGAACAGAGCCCAGGAATGGGAGCGTTAGAAGATCTCCCCCTGTGTTACTAAAATATTATCATTAGCTATTCTTTAGAAGGGATGTTTGAATAAACCACATTCATTTTCCTGTAAGGTTTAAATGACATGTTTATTACTGCCGTGGTCCGTCCTTTGTTTTCCCAACACTGTGTTTTGGACCATGAGTTCTTTATAGCCAGTGAAGGCTGCACAAAGCTGGCCAGCATGTGAGAAAGTCACAGGAGTTTATTTCCTTGAGGAGGTAAAAACTGTAGGAGGATGCTATAATTTTCTTATGAAGCAATAAAAACTTATTAGTTAATATAAAAGTAACGGTTAGGAGATTGCATAGTGCGTTATGTCCCAGTCAGATTCAAACTGTCTCTTTGCCTCTGTAGAGAGGCAAAACCTACTTTACAGGTGGCGCTGCTATGCTTCCCAGCAGTAAATACCATTTGGTAAATAACCCTCATAACACACTGTACCCAATTTCCTACTACTCACATCAGCTGGAAAAATATAAACACTTTAAAGCATAAATTAAACTAATAAAAGAAGGTGTTAACTACACATTGAGTGCCAGCTGATGCCCCAGTGCAGCTCCCATTTTGGCCAAAATTTGATCTCCTCTTCCAGTTTTCTCTAGGGTGGAAGAGAAAGGGAGATGCTGAAATTCAATCAGGCTTTTCTTGAGTCCAGATGGCAGATAATGCTCAGCAAGGAAATGGATACAGCACATTTTCCATCAACCACCTCCCCTTTCTGGCGCTTGATTTTTAAGCTGCATCAACACGCTGAAGACCAGAGGTGCCCCGATGCCCTATGGCTCATCCCTCCCAGACTGGCTTCTGCCTCGTGTTTCTGTGAGGTTTTATGGCAACCATGTGGGAGCAAACAAGGCGAATGGATGATTAAGTATTTAATGATTCGCATTTGTCGTAGCTGAACAAAAACTAAGCTGAAACACCAATGTCTGTCTCTGGGTGAGTGTAAGGAAGCATCTGAGGCTAAAAAAAACGCCAAACAAGTCACAGCATGTACAACTAAGCGTCAAATTGCATTGTATGCGTAGTCATTTATTAATACTAAAAGGATTGTAATTTCTTTCCTTAATTGTAACTATTAAACAACTGCAGAGTGAACACAAATATATCCTACAGATATATCCAACCTCATATTCTTTGGTATCTTAGAAATTGCTTCGTGTTCTTTCTCAGAATTTGGTCAAGCCTTAAAGATAGTACTTATTTTTATTATAGAAAATTCGAGCTATATTCAAGCAAGGACTTTGCTGTCCCTTACACCCTTGAAGCATGACAGGGAAGCATACTTTGCTTTATAATTACTATTAACTACATAGCTGATAAGAAAATGAGCTAACTAAATACGTACGGATATATTTATAGAAAAAATTTATAATATACAAACTAGTTCCACAAGTAATGTGATCTTTACTGTGATCCACATAAATAATCAAATATTATCTAAAATCTTTAAGATTAAAATAATCACACAAAAATTACAGCAACAAAAAGCAAAATCCATCTATTTCAGGTGCTACACTGTTAGATGGCCTATTTGGTCCCTGAACATTAATTATATTCCTGAGATGATGCACTTTTTCCCATGTGAAAACCTTGGAATGTGGTAGTATACCCTGTAACTGGATAGTCATTCCAAAGAGGAGTAATTTGCTTGCAAACACTTTTAAATATGTTTTGTTTTTGAAACACGAATCTCTTTTTTAATCTGGAAAAGTTGTAAGCATGGCCTGGTTCTGCTACAAGTTATCTACAAAAGAGGTTTAGTTTGGGACTTATCTCTCAAGTGAGAAAAATATTACAAAATGCAGGAGAGATCTTAGTAAAGGCACAATCCTTCATCCCAACTAAATTTTAAAACACTGTTTTTAGTCGGCAGGAAACTGTCTATTTGATTAACAAAGAGCTGTTTTGGAAGAAGGAGCAAGAATTTGGCTGACTTAAGCCTGAAGGGTATCTGATTTTTCTGCTCTCTTAACTTCGAGAACACAACTCTCTTGTTTTTCTCCTAGTCTGAAAACATTTTGTGATATGTACGTTCAGCTGAGAAGTATCAGGGAACTTTGTCTACACCAAAGAAGGAACTTTAGGGTATTTTGTGCAGATAATGAAAGTAACTTGTTCAGTTCTGCAGTGTAAGTCATTTCTACCACACAAATTCCCTGCTTTTGTGTTAGCAAAGAGGAATACTTTGAGTCTTTTGGTTTAGAGGATCTTCAAACAGACAATAGTGTGTAAACAATTCCCAAAGTACATAACTTTACTAGACCAACCTCCAGTCTGCGAGCAAGGGCTTCAGAAAGGCCCCTTCATCAGATTTCCTTCTGCTCTTCACCCTGAACAAAGCCTTGGCTGACAATACCGAAATCTCCTCCTTTCTTCGGATTAAACTCCCTTTGCAGGAGAAGTATGCAAATGCTCTGCGTGCTTCCCTTGCTGAGGCTACTCTAACCCGGCTATCTTTTCACTGTCTATTTTGCTCCGGCAGACCATCCCACCGGCTGACAGGGAGACCAGCCTTCCAATTCAGTATCTTTCACAACACTGACAGTTGGATGCTGGGGCCTGCCATGAACTCTAAAAGGAGCTCGTTTAGTCATAATTAACGATTCCCTGCATATTTCCTAAGGTATGGTAATTGTGCTAAAAGCCAACAAGTGAAGCATTCATTCTGGTTTTCTTTTAAACTTTTATTTTTCCACAGCAGACTCTTCTTTTTTTTTTTTTTTTTTAAAATATATTTTCTTTCTTTCTTTCTTTCTTTTCCAGATCCCTGGAAACATTTAGACTGAAGAAAAGGAGTGAGGGTGGAGATAGGGAGCGGCAGAAAACTGTGATGTAGGCAGTTCAAAAGGCAAAGTCTGCCATACGATACAGGACCCCATGGCAGCACTGAGCTATTCAGCTGGGTAAAACATAAAGACAAATGAAATGGGTAGAATAAAGCTATGTAATTAATACAGAATGATGGACATCCTATTTGGGTAACAAGGAGTCATGAATATACATTTCTAATTCCTTAGATATGGTGATATGTGATCTCTGCTTCCATTAGCACCAGAGTATTTATGTATTTGATCGACCTAAAATCTTCAAGAGTTATGCAGATATAATGCCCTTTACACACTACTCACCCCCCCTCCCCACAACACACACACAGCCCGAGTCCCACTGTGAGCAGCAGAGGTTCTCACAGGAAGAACTGGGGGATCCAGCCCTGCACACAGACCTCGGTTATTTCTCTTGAGATGGAATGTCTTGGGAAGCTGACATGAATTATTTACCTTAAAAGGCAAAATGTGACCTCAGGTCTGCCCTTATCTGTTTTCTGGTTTAGGTTAAATGAAGGAAGGGCTGACAGCACTCTCCATTTACTTACTGACTTTGCTGGAATTCTTTTGTCTTTCAGAAAGTTTTGGACGTACAGAATACCTATCCACCATAAATGTGTGTAGTCCATGTATAAAAGCAAATCACAACAAAGCTAAACCTCTTCACATTCCAATCTCCTTTCCACTTGGACATGCACCAAGAGCAAAGAAATCACTGGCTTCTGCAAAGAATCCACAATGTGGCTTGCGGGGGGTGGGGGGTGTTAACGTTGCAAATTCAGCAACTGTGGCAAAAGGGGCAAACATAGGACTGAGGTTCCTTATGATTATATGGCATTTTTCCACTGCCACAAAATGTGGCAGACCTTCCAAGAATAAGGTGAGTAAAATTCACAGTCTACAGAATTTATATTCAAGATTTCAGGCGTAATATAAGAAACAAAGTCAATAAATGAAGAAAGAGATAAGGGAGAGAGGGGGCAAAGCATCAGACAATAAGGTCATGGAACCACTCATTTTATTTACGTTCACATACTAATGATTCTAGTTTCACTTTTTAGTAGCATACACCTACCTTTAGCACATACCGTTATACTACATTTGCTTTAAACTTGTAGAATAGTTTAGAATAAAAAGGTTTGCATCTTTTTTTTCTCCAAACACCAGAGTACAACCACATTTTAAAGAATGAATCTTAAAGACTAAGCTGGGCAAAATGCTTCTAAAATCCTTTTCTCCTCCCTTTATTTCTAGACCACACCGAATTTGTGGATCTATGTGGTTTGTCATGTCAGGCAAACACACACTAAGAGCCAAGCTGGCAAGCTGTTGCATATGGTATTCAAATCAAGATGGTCAACTACTTTATCATCACAGTCTGATATTTTTATTTTCTTAGGAGAGGAAATTTAGGTGGGAAGTTGTTTGTTCAACTTCTGTGAATTATCGAGATCACAACACACAGTGGATTAACGACAGAAATTCAGAGCATCCAGTAAAAGTTTCTCCCAATAGATAAGAGCTGAAATTTTTGATGTTTTCACAATGTTAGCAAGAAACTATGTTTGTTTTCATGCAGATAAAATACCTGAGCAACACAAAATAGACAAGAAGCTTTGCAGATTTCACCTGGTGGAACTCCTGCTTTTCTGTCTGCAGCATTCTAGCTGCTCCCAAGCAGCATTGCTTCCTACAGTCCTGCAGCTGGAGACGGTTTTTTCTACCTCTTATGCTTCTTTAAGTACCCATGCATCCAGACTGAGTCACCTTTACTCTCTGTCTTCCACAGTAACTCACAGAGAGAAAATTAGGTTTCTAAATCACTCTGCTCCACTGAGGTACATTTCAAACACCTTTATAAATCCCCAGCTGTGCTGCAGGTTCTCTACCTTGCATTTAGGAGTCTGGCAGAAGGAGAGATGACTACGTCCTGCATATGGTGACATAGGCCATGGTGTGACTTATTAGGAACACTCCTACTTTTGATACCACATGAGCTGATACAGTAGTTTCCCAGACAACAGTGAAGTTTGGAGACGATTTTGGGGAGTGACGAGTACAGCCTACACAAGAGAGCAAGTCCAGGACTTGACAATTCCGAAAGCCTCAGCTTTTAAGTTCTCTGAGCAACTATGGCAAGGCTTAATGATCCAAAAGCAATGCTCCATCTGCTAAGAAAATGAAAATCAAGACTTATGCATAAAGTCCTCAGTCAAGGATTTTGGCAGGGTCAGGTCAATGTGCCTCAATCTATCTAAACATATCTCTATAAAGATTTAGTAATACATGTAAATAGTTTGTGGGGTACTTAATGTACAGATAGGACTTAGTAAAAAAAAAAAAAGAAAAAAGTGTTGAGGTAAAATCTTAGAAAAGCATTTTGAGAGAGGGATACCTGTTTACTGCAGCACATGGTTAACAACGCAGATGGAAAAAAGATTAAAAAGTGAATGATATAAAAGTCAAGGAGCACTGACACACACTAGAAAAATGACATGATGACATGGCCAAGTCCTAGGGTCAACTTGTGGATTGTTTTATGCTGCCCTATTTAATTTGAAATATAATACATAAAACGAAAGTTGAAATATTACTGATTGAACAATGTTTCATCAGCAGCTGCTCATGTTACATAGAGCTGTTTAGATGACCTCAGGCCTCACTGGATTTTCCCAACATGCTCTGTGCATCCACCTCCCCCAAAAAGAGACACAGGCAATTAATTCAGCAAGTGTTCTTACACACAAGAAACGATAAAAGGATTCACTGGCATGGAATATGGACCATTTGTCAGAGCTGCTTCTCAGCTGAAAAGTGATTCACAAAGATGGGTAGCTTCATAGAATGCACACTAGCAAGTTCCAGTGACTTCTCAGAAATTTGGGGCGAAAAGCAAAGATGTACAAAGCAGATGATGAGTATGCGATTTTCCCACTAACTGCTTCAGCCTGATCTTCACTACAGAGTCAAAGAACAAACCAGGATTTATTTAGGGTAGAGAACGACAAACAACTGCAGGAATAATAAGTCTGAGTTATAGTGAGGTATTTACTAATTTCCTCCTGGCTACTATTCTTCATTTGGATTATGAAATTCCTGGAAGCTAAGAAAATACTGAGTCAGTTTTGAAAAAACAGAAGTTGTCTGGTTAAAAAAAGAAATAGAGGAGTGATGGTTAAATTCCTTCTTCTGTTTCAGGCTATGTTTCTTTTACTTGCCAGAAAGTGTACATATGTGGGAAACATTAGCTGTTCAACTATTTTCTTCTAATTCTGAGTGATAACTTCTTTGGTCATGAATTTAGGACTGTACAGGTCACTAATTTGTGACACACACAGTCCGAGGAAAGACTTGTCTGCACTTGCCTGACTTCGCAGCCAAAATAGCTTTCTGCTTGTGTCCAAACAGAGGCTGCCAGATGCAGATAGATGTGATAGTCACCACCGGTCCCTTCAGTATACTGAGGGCTAAAGACTGGCCTGTCTGTCCAGTGCTTACTGGCCCTTGTCTGTACCCCATTGAGCTATCAGACTCGGAGATTTCCCAGAGCTTGCTCTCTTTTCTGAATAGAAGCCTAATTTTCAAACTCTGTTCAAATAATGTATATGTATATCACCCAAACAAAGCACCAGAGCAGACATTGAGTGGTGAATACCTTCTGAGCTTTTCAAACTAATTTCCCGTTTTTTACTTAAATAGTAGATGGGCACCTGGAGAGCTACCCAAGGTGGGGAAAATTCTCACATGGGATCTTCATAGAGGATATTTTATTCTGATATTCTGCCCTATTTATTGAACTTTGCAAAGGACTGAGCCTGTGCATTCACTAGCACAGACTACAGCAGCCTATATTCACAGTGCCTATCTGAAAGGACTTTGCACTAAAAAGTTATCTGAAGACTAAAGAATGCCTGTATTTACAGCACTTTAGTAACTCTTCTTTTTGGCAAACTGGCAGACTGCTAATGTTGAGCTTTTTATATGAAACACAAAACACAAAACACTCATCTGTAAGTCTCTGTACAAATATTTTGACTAAGAAAGTCCTTTTAAAAAATCTGATTCTGATTCATATTAGGTGAAGAAAGGGAAATTCAGCAGCCTGTGGTTACTCAATAAAGCAAAGCTACTACATTACCAACTTTAAAACTTTGATGGATGGAAGAAAATGAAACATGAAAAAAAATCATCAAAGATCCAAACACTAAGCAAACATTCCTCAGCATTCAACCAAGAAACCGCTTAAGCATGAGCTGCAAACTTCTGAGAAGTATACATTTAATATATAAAAGACAAAATTCCTCAACAAGAAGATATGTGGTTTTTCAAAATAGTTCTTCAGGAACAGCTTGCAGCCTTTAAATCTCATTTAGTCAGACTGAGATGGTATTGTTGTGTCTATGTTAGTTTTGATAAGGGAGTCAGCCCTGCTCCCATTGCAGTCTCTGGCATTCTCCATTGTCTTCAGGAGGAGCAGAGCCAGACTCAAAGCCTCACAAAGATACCGCGATAAAAGACTCTGGAAGGTACCATGATCCCATCTTATTTTCTTAGTACTTCTAAAAAGAACTATGGTGGGGTAGGGAGGCCGGAGGGGTAATCTATGCCGTTCAATTCTACTGATATGCACTATGCTTTTTATGTGAAAATACAGACCGGTAAAGCAAATGAACGGTTAGCAACATTAATAGCATGAGGCTATCTAAACCGCCTGGGATTAAGAGTTTGCCTGCAATTGTACCACTGCAGAATGTCTCAGAGAAGAGTAACCATTTCGTAATGCTAATATTTTATATAAGTCCATGACAGGCAGCAGACCCTGTGGTCTTCATTTCAGATTAAATTTTATACACAAAACCTAGATGCTTTATTTGTTTTAAAATCCGTACTTTCTAAGGGTGTGTAGTGTTTCCTGGAAATGAACTTACAATTGGCATTGCATTCTGATTTTATCCAGTCTAAGCATTAAAAATGAACTCTGTTATAATTCAACTTGCAACAGAAACATGTCCTTTTACAACAGCAGCTTGCAAAAAAAACCCAGCTCCACCACATCCAGGAAACAAAACACTGCGCTGTGTTAATAATGAATGCAGCTCATATCTACCACGTTCTGTTAAATTGCTAAAATTGCCCAGATAAACCATTTGAGAGTATGTCAGGTTTAATTAATACAACATGACCTGATCATTTCCACAGCTGGGAAGAAAGAAGTTGGCATTCTTTAAACCCAGAGCTCAACCTGGAGATTATGCTAAATTGCTTCATTCATAGTCCACACTCCTCCGCACATGTCAGGAGGACAGCATTTGTCCCCTCTAGTGATAAACAAATTATACATGAAATCAATTCCACTTCACAATAATTTTCCCTATTGGGTATTATCTTTCCTCCCCTGCTCCCTCCAGTTAAGCTTGCATCCTGGAACTTGCTAATGAGCTGGGGGCTCTCTGTTCCAGGTGGCACCCCCTGCCTGGAAGTCATGACATTTCCCATTTCGAATGCTGCTGGCATTTTTCGACAGCTCCTGCTAACTAGCCTTTTTGACCTGCACTAAGAGGAACTCATCTGATCGAATCCTCTAACCTGCCAATCATGCCAGCAAATGATCTTCACAGTCACTCCCCAGGCAGGAGGGGGACAAAAAGGGAGAGCGAGATGGGGGGAGCGAGGGAGAAAGCTGGCGAGAGAGTGATGGAGCAGGCACACAGGCAGCCTCTGCGGCGACCTAATGAGAGCGCTTTGAGTCTCGAAGGCAGCTGAAACATTGAAAAACTGGTGGGAAAATTAGGACAGAACTGAATGCCTGGTGCTGTAATTATTGATTTCTTTCCGCTTTGAGATAATTTTGAGAGCAATGCCTCTGAGATGTGCCATTTTCTGGAGAACACAAGTTAATTTTACCACATAAATAGAAAACAGATATACTTTTCCCTGCCACCATCAATATGCAAACCTCATAATTCTGCTCTGCCAAATAGCATTCTTTGCAGAATTAATTAGGAGCCATAAGCTCGTTAAATGAGTGTCTTCACCTAGGGATGATTATGAATATTTTTTTGTCGTTGATGCAAGCCATAAATAGCATTTTTAACCTAATTTAAATGCTGGCAGCATTTACGCTTCTGTATGTACAAGTATCTGCACACCAATACATAAAACAACAAATACAGTATCTACATAGTCTAGATGTGACTTTGTGGGCTGAAACCAAGCAGAGTCATGATAATGACTCAGTTGTTTTGATTTTGTTCGTTTTATGATGTGACAGATTCCTTACTGATGAACCTTTCAAGCACACAAGGACAGATTTAATTATGTAGATTTTCTTAGCCTTCAGATAACTAGTTTTGTTCTTAATCAAACTTAGCGGGTGGACTGTAAACTAACTAGATTTTAGTACACATGCAATGCACATACTGAACAAGAGAAGTATTTAAAACACTTATACAGTAAAAATTTCCGGGAAAAAAAGGCTTATACCGTATTACATGCTGTGACTGTATTGTTCCAACATACATGACAGAAAATATAATGCACAATTAGTCCCTACATTAATGTCGAAAGACCGTTACAGAAAATGCTGTGCAGAATTGATAACTAGGTACTAATGGCAGAGAATAATCACTCCTACTTACTAATTCAAAATACATATGTGCTCCAAAACAACATTAATAATTTATAAAAAGACCACAAAACTATGGAAATACCCAATAGTATTCCCGCTTCTTAAAACATCTGAAGATACTGTTTCAGTGTTATTCTTCTATATTATATATTTTTATTGGATAATTTAGTACTTTTTCCTGATTTTGGGGGGGTTTTCCTCCTTAGACTTTTCATAGCAATTTAACAATAGGAGCATGTTGGAACCTCATCCATACTCACCCTGACTTATGGGGCAGAATATATTACTGTATTTTTATTAACTGAGTTGTAAACTATTGCTGCATTTTTGGGCAAGAATCTCCCCACAACTAGGAGTATTCAGTGCACATTTACTGTAACGGCTGTTGCCTTCAGAGCCAATTTTGCAGTGGTTGGTTTAGTTTCTTTGTTTTGTGGAGAATCAGGCGATGTAAACTACAGGCTCAAAATAGCAACACGAAGCTTGCTCTCCACAGAAACAATTCTGGTATATGGCATTACTAAAATTTATTTTTTGTTTATGATTTGGCTGAAAGTAAAATGTTAATTCTGAAAGCTGCAAATGATGCCTGAGAGGCGCTGCCTCTCATTAGCTTTGCCGTCTCTCTGGGTTACGGGCCGTGTGTCAGCATTGGAAGCCTTTGCTTTGTTTGGAAGCCTCAGTTTCTCCCCTTCAGTGGTTCCACTTTTCCTCTTAGACAAAGCCTAACTGAGGAGTCACGTGAGGAAATAATCCTACAGGAGAGGTGACTGTCCATGGGAGAATACGGAGAGTTTAGACCCGCTTTGCCTCCCTCCCAGTCATTGTCATTTATACATTGTCCTCTCCACATTCAAATGTCATCCCAGACTATCAGCCCACTGCAACTTAAATGGCCTTTCATGCCTAGACACTTCTTAAAGCATCAAGGGACCACAAAGACCATCCAGTGGGAATTGCTTGCTCTCCCAATATTAATAAAACAATACAGTGCACTTATGGCACAGAGGATTCCACCTTCTGTCTCCTAAATTTGAGAACTGTTAAGACAGATAAACAGCTCTGCAGCTAGGCATGTGCATTCATGCAAATATCATCTTTCCTACAGCTTAAGTAACTGTTAAATTAAAAACCTCTGCACATTTTTAAATGAATCTTCACAGTGCTGAAGGCAAGTTGTCATGCATTAGAAACGAATTGAAAATAGGCTTCGGACTACGCAATGGTACAAGAAAATATAATACTGTCTCTTGACGAAAGTTCATCCGCAACAGCAGTAATGCTTCCTTTTTCTTCTGCTAGCTCTGCAGCGGATTTGGCCACGAAACATTGCAACTTAAAAAAACCCTATGCCAGTAAGTATGTAGTCACTAATTTCACATGCAATAACGTGGAGTATATAATTGCAAGGAAGACATCAATCTCTCCTAGTCATGGAGATTTGCAATACTTGTCCTACCAAGTACAGTAGGTAATAATAAATGCAAAGTCCTCCTCTCTCTGTCCTGCTTCCTTTCTTTTCCTCTTCTGCCTTCATTCCTAAAGAAACCCGCAGACTACCTCTCCTCCCAGAGTCCTGCCCATCATTGTAGAAATCCTGTTCATGCTCACTTATTTCCAGGCATAGTTGCTGTCCTGGTCTTTTGGTCTACAGATGGGACAGGCTCTCAGCACAAGTGTTCAGCCGGCTTAGCAAGACTGTGAGGAGACTTTCACTGATTCACCTTCCACATCTCTGTGCATTAGGTTACCAACTCCGATAAAGGAATTTTATGATGAAAGGAATGAGACTGCATATTCCACTACTTATAGCAAGTGTAATTAAGTGAGAGTGCATTTCACATAGCAACAGACAAGGCGAGCTATGGCAGTATTCTGATACAGGAACACCACTGAACACGTTTTCAAGTCCCACCAACTCCCTGGTCAGGTGGTGGGTTCCCTTTACTGTGTCACACTGGGCGACACGGTGGACTTCTCTAGACATGGTTTCTCCATCCTCAGTCACCACGTGTCTCTTCAGGGAGACGGGGGAATTATATGAAGACAGCCTTGCACTGGCCAGCTATCCACTCAGTCCATTTCAGCCTCTGCACAGAGTTTGCTGAATACAGGGGGCTTTTCTTTAGGGCTGAATAGAAGGCAAAACACAGTCCATAACTGATTTTAGACTAGTAGAAACAAGATAATAAATTCCTAGATATCAAGAGGAGAATGTAGACCAATGCCTGGAGCTTTTCCCTTGTGTGTTAAATTTAGGGCATATTCAACCAATGTGGTGATCTTATTCCTTGATATTAAGTCAAGCACAGCTGGAACAGTCTCATAAAACCATTATGTTGTTAACATAGGAAAATAATGGCACTGAAAGTGTTAGAGAGCCAAAAAATACCTTGGACCCTGCAGTTTTCTTTCACATTTTACAAAACTGGTGTTACAATTTCAACTGTGTTTAGTACTGTCATTACTGGACTCAAATCCAAATTGCTTTCAGCTGCCCCCCACAACTGCATCTTATTAGACTTTTCATGAAAGCCAATTTATGCAAATCCAGTATTAGTTAAATAATTAAACTGACCCTCAACACTCGTGTATAGACATTGTCTGGCACTAAAAGATGCAAGAGAAATTTAAACCTCCCATCTTCAGCGCTTAGGCTTCCATCTTTTCAACTGCAGCAGCACAATGACTGTTTGTACACATCTATTTGAATCTATCTATTAAAAAAAAGAAGTGCATTTAAAAAATGAAACTATTAACTGATGTGCTTTCATAACTCTGCTTTTCTCTCCCAAGCCAGGTTTACACAGAAATTCAATATCTCGCACCTGTGAAGCACTACTGGCTACTTTTAGCTTTTGATTAAATCAACAATGACAAAATCTGGCTGACACACAGTAAGTCAGTCCAGAATTTCTCTTTTATCAGGCCTTTTTCCGCTGTAATTACTACAGTTTTATCCCCTGAAGCTGGAAAGATGAAGAGTTAGAAGCACAGTATATGGCTTTCCATGGTGATTCAGCAACACTGGGATACCCAGGACAGAGAAATGCAGGGGAGCTGCGAATGAGAACGACTTTTCATTGCTGACTGCTGGACACATACACTGCTGAACTACAGCTTCCCTGCAGCTCAGCTATGGCAAAGCAGGCAAAAATTGTGTTCCCACACAACAGTGCAGAAGAGGCACTTTGACACAATTTGTAAACGTAAAACTGAAGATGACCAAAAAAAAAAAAGAAACTGTTTGGATGGGGATGCAACAACAGTCACGTCTTTAGTTAGGAAAGAGGAAAAGGTAATTTTACATAACAACTCTGTGCTGCTGGACATCCCTGGTCAGAAGCAACCGAATCAGTAACTAGCACTTTTTTGCCATTATAGTGGTAACGGTCACCTCTTCAACTCTATTCTGTTTTACACAGCTGAGCTGACCCAAATGACGCCATCATCCCTTTGACTGACAGTTGCTGGCTTAAATGGACACAGAAGAAAGAATTCAATGTCCTGAGATTGAAATTCAGGATGGCTCAGATGCATGTGCGTGTGGTGAAGAAATACAAATAAAGACCACTTTTTGTTTTGCTCCAGTGAATTGTCAAAGAGATTTAGAAAGCCAGGCGATCTCATTATGGTAATACAGGTTAAATACTTTAAAAGCATATGGTGTTACCATCCTGAATGAAGCTGTCCCTGCCGGCTCCGGGAAGCAGACAATAGGCCAGAAACACATCTCCTGTCTCTGGTCCACCAATGGGAACCAGGGATTATAAATCACCACAAGAAAACATTGCATGCTATCTGGTATCAGGTAATGCCTTGTCTTTTCAATTACAATTTGACTCATCCTTCTCTAGAGAGGAACAAGCTCTAGCCGTGTATTCCACTGGCCAATGGTAAACACAGCTCTAGAGTTTCTTCTGTTTTCGTCTCCATAAAACAATATCTGTAGAGGTGGGTGAATACAGTATACAATATATCTCAACAATATATGTAGAGATGAGGAATGCTTCCACAGAGATGCTTCCTGCCCGCGGGGAAGAAAAATATACCCGTGAAAACCATCAGGCACAAAATAAAAATGTTTTGCTTTATCACACAGCTTTAAGGACGCTTGGCTATGGCCAAAAGATTTCTTTCCATTCTCCCCCAAAGGCCCCATGTAATTCAGTGCTGACAGATTCTTCTGTGTAAAACGGAGCTCATTACCACGTATTTGCTAATTTTCTCCAGTAAGGAGCAGTCTCAGGATTGACCTTGGTAACTCCAAATGTCAGCTCTTTCCCCATGGGCACTGAAATAACGTGTTGTCTCTCTCTTGGAGCCCATGACAATGGCACAGTGTAGTCCACAAAGACCCTATTAGTAGTCCGTGTCTGACAAGGATTATCTAGGTTTTCAGAAACATGTCCTAGGTTACTGCTATTTCAGGGAGTTTTGGGGATTTGTAAGCAGCTATGATGCAGACAGGCAGCTGAAGCACAACCAGGTTTCAAAGACAGTAGACATTCTCAGGGATTCACCAGTTTCTTCAGCTATTCCTCACAGCTATTTCTGAGAACAGCAGATGAGCTCTAACAAATGATGATGGGGCTGTTTACAATGACTGCCTTTAGCTTCTCTCCTTTAACAATCTGTCAGAAATTTCTACTTCCAAAGTTGGCAGATGATGACACTCGCCCGTGTCTCACCTACTCCTGGGCAAAGCCCAGTGCTTTTTCTTTCCAAATCCTAAAGAGAGGTGGATTTAAATCAATGGGTGCACCATTAGGGCAGTAACTTCTGGGAAGTGTGTGAAGGGAACAGCAGGAGGTGATAATTTCTTCAACTATCACAGCAAGATTTGGCACAGTTTATTTGTTGGCACTTTATATTTTACTTCATATTCTACCCTGCAAAAAAAGGAAATTAGAAACACTTGGAAGGAAAGACCAAGCACAAGACATAAGACTAGAATTTCCTTCAATATCATCAAGGGTCTGGAGGTGGCTGAAGATGTGTCCTTGTTTGGGTTTTTTGTGTGTGCCTTCTAATAAATTCCTTTACAAATATACATGTATTAAAATATATAAAATATATTTAAAAAACAGAACCATTCCCCTCCACAAATATGTCAAGAATTTAGAGAGCAACTATCTACAAATTTTTCTCTTTCACATCTTCCTGGTCGATACTGAAATACTTCAAAATTCCATCCCTTTTTAACTTCCTTACCACCTCTATATATACACAAAGTCAATTCAAGATGATGGGTAAAACATGTATGTAACCGCCTTGTCCAGAAGACAAGCTATAAGTATTTGTTTACCTCTGGGTTTGTTTTGTTTTGTTTTTCCATAATCTGATCTATTTCCTTGCAATATTGGCACCTTTTAATTTTTCTCTATCCCCACTAGCTGTGATGTTATCTGACCATGCTTGTTGACATTTTAACAGCTTGTACTGTTTGCCTCCATCCCTCTGACTCTATTTGTCTCACTTACCTGTTAACTTAATGGCGCTGGAGAGTTACTGTAATCTTTCTTCTGCCTTTTCATGAATCTTTTCGCTTCACTGAGCCTTGTGAATGAAGATGTTAACTGAATATCTCATAATAAATACTACTTTCTTAATGCTACTACCCTGCTTGTTGCAACTCTAGTCTTCTGCTACAATAACTGACTCAGCACCTAACTCATCCATTTTACTGATTGAATATCCTACTTGCCAGTCACTGCTCTACTGTGTAAAATCACAGCCACCTGCTATTCAGATTAAACCTTCACCAGACCTCCTTTTCAAATTATCATAAGCGCAGTCTTTTCTTTCCAACTCATTTGACCCTCCACACTGACTCTTGCTTTCTCTTGCTTGGCGATCGACCTTTTTTAAAGGTTTCCACCCACCCTAACAATTCCTCACCCAAGTCCAGGTTTCATGTCCACATTTCTTCTGCCTCCCCTGCTATTCCAGTTTCATCTCAGTGCTCTACAAGTAAGAGGACTTCTGTTTGGTGCTATTACTCTTCCAGTATTATCTGTTGCTCACTATATTATATTACAAGTCAAATACTATGACCAGGAGCTGATAATTTACTGCACTGTAAACACCCAATATGACAAAGTCCCAAGCTGGATAGAAAATTGTAATCAATAATGTATACATGTAACGACTTAATATTTGTTAAGTGCCTCTAGTTCTTACACAATGAAAGGCACTACTCTGTATTAAAGCTGTGGCTGAGTAGCCACAAGAGTACCGTGATGTACGTCAAAGGTACACATGGCTCTGCTTCCTGCTTGCATATAGAATTTTAAGAAGTCATCTGTGTCTGCTTATGTAGATATTCAGTAAGAATGAACAAAAGGTTCTCTTCTGTGCTACTTTGCATGTTTGTTTGCAAATAAAAAACTTTCTACTGCATATTGTATACATGAAAAATTGCATTTGTTTGGAAGGAACAGAAATGCGATTCTGTACATGAGAAATGAGATTCTGTACGTAAGCTTCCACACAAAAGGTCTTTAGCACAGATGGGTATATTCTAAATTTACTTTAGATGGATGATATGTCACGTTGGAACAGACAAGGTTGAAGAGATGTCTGCAGGGACACAGCCCCAGGAAAAAGTAGGGATTAGCTTGTCAATAAAGATGTAAACAGGCTGCTCTGAGGCAGCCCCATTTCTGACATTAGAAAATCTTAAATGGTTTGCTGGCAAAAAGCAAGTGCGAAAATTGGGGCAGGCTGTCAAGACCTAAATCAATTCATTTCTGTTTTTCAGTAGTTACTGCCTCTCAGGCAAAGAACCTCCATCACATTACAAAAATTGCACATGAACATACAACAGTAAAACTGAATATAATTCGTTAGGGAAAGCTATATCTGATACTGTAAAGATACACTTCATGAGAATATCAACTATATTTGAGATTACTTTTGAACAGGTACCTGAGCAGCATGTGCATTTCTCTCAGCTCCTAAAACTTCCGTAAGAAGCTGGTATAATGGACTCAACACGAAAAAGCCACTGTGACTTTAAAAAAAACAGGCAAGCCTAAGTTTTTGAATGAAATGAATCTGTGCTTTGGGTATTTCGTGAAACACTGTGAGTTTGAAACTATTTAGAGAAGCATAATAGGCAAAGCAGCTCTATCAGGGAATACTGCTAATCTGAAAGAGTCTGTCAAGTGGTAAATCCCTCTGAACAAACACTGGTGAGGTGCATACGGGCAGAAGAGAGTTAATGCTGTGATATATCAGGGGATCAGGGGGGCTGGAGTAGACGACCTTTGAAGGTCCCTTCCACCCCAAACTATTCTATGATTCTATGATATAATAGCCACCATTCCCTTACTTAAAATTAGCAAGTAGCCTCTCTACCCACCTGCCCTTCCCAGGTTCTGTTCTACTGTTAGAATATCTGAAGTCATATTACACACTATTTCACTGTTGGATAACTAGGGTTAAAAAGACGGGTTATTGAATGAAAATCATCCAAGAACAAAACCAGATCTAGTAAATCCAGCGGTATAGATTAAATTAACACGACAACATCTCTGTCTTTATCAAGAACATCTTTCTGCTATCAAGGCTACCAGACCTACTAAATGAATCATTTTTAGTCCTTGACCCAAAGTTTAACAACAGGACTGGCAAGAGATATTTTGTCTCTCCATATCTTACCAGGGGAAAAAAATCAGTCCAAACCAAAGGCAATCTAGTGTTTAATCTGCTGACACCAATTTCTGCAATATGTTCAACCTTTCAGTGACACAGATCTGCCCACAAGGCCAGGAGCTTACACTCCTCCTATTGACCACCTATACTTCAAAAACAGATTATCTGCTTGAACATAAGCAATTAAAGAAACATGTAGCTGAATTTTATATTTTGTTTCTTTGAAGAGGTCGGAAGTAAAGAGTATTTTCAAAGATATATCTTCCAATAATCATGTCTTACCTGCATTATCTGTTGTGAACATGGGTATTCTTCAATGTTTGCTGTTTGATACACCTTTGCCATAACTATTGTTTTTTCCAAAGACTCTCATACTTTCTCCAGTCTCTGGCTGTAATCTTACATTCGGGACAGTAAAAATAGAAGACACTGCAAAAAAAAGTGTCGGTTTAGAAACTTCCATTTTTTCCATGAAAGTAGTAATTTAAAAATAACTAGTTAGCATATATGTCAAACACAACACTGAGTAAATACATACAGCTTTTACATATACCACCATTCAAGTAAGCACTGTAAAAATTCTAAATGGAAAGAACCTGCATTCATTATGATGCAAGATGTATGATGCAAACATTCTCAGTTGCATCCATCTAAAGAAAACACTGTTTCTAGGGTATGTGTATGTGTGTTTGTTTGTCCTTACACTGATATATAGTTCACTTTTTCAGTTTTAAAATTTCCTCTCTGGCAACGATTAGAAATAAGTAAGAATGTGAAGAATGCAGCAAGGTTTTTCAGTGACATCACATATTACATCTTCAAAATCCTGGTGCTAGTTGAACTGAGATATCTTGTTTTACTTCATTTTATTAACTATTAAATTAACTAGGCTTGTTAAAAATACATCAACAACTCAAAAAGCTTTTACATAAAGCAACCTCCTTTTGTATGAGCTAGAAAAACGTTGAAGATTTCCACATAACATGAAGAAACTAATTATTAGTAAACATGATGATAATAATCACTGGGATCAAACTGAAAATGGTTAAGGACTCACACATTGATGATACAAAAATAATTTTTACTTAGGATGCCTGGTGGTGAAAAAATCACTGACTTTTATTACCTTCTGAGAACAAATGTCCATACAAAAATATTCTTGGAGAGCTGTCACTGCATGATTGCATGAGGAAATGGTAATAAACTGTTTAAAGAACCGGTGAGGGCTGGAACAGTTTTCTTAGTTTTCACAATAACAGCTAGAATAGATGTTACGTTTTTGGATTTGCTCTTTTATTTGTAAAAGTGAATGCATTTAAAAGACCCAGCTATTGTTTTATGCACAAGACCATCTGACTGTATTTTTTGACATCTCAACTTGCACTTGATATTCCACTGTCCTTATAATATACATTATGAGCAGCATGTACTCTATGCAGATTGATCAACATGAGCTCTCAAATACCAAAGCAGAAATAGAGAAGGAATGATTTGGAGGGGGGGGGGGGTTGTTTGTTTGTTTTCTTTGTGTGTGTGTTTGTGTGTGTTTTTCCAATAGAAAATAACAAATACACATATTTAGTAAAAACATTTAGTCTGACAATTACTGCCTAGGTCCGAGATTAATGAAGGCTGTGTTTCTTCATCAACTATATTGTATTCCCAGACAATAATTTTTTTAGCAAAATTGCAGAACTTTTACCTTTTTAATGCAATATTTTTTAAAACTGAAAGTACCTAGCTGGTCAGACAGAGCTCATCTAGAAACTGAATTTCTAATTCAGTTAAAATGATGCCTTGACTGGAACACAAACTGAATCAAAAATCAAAATTTTGCTTCTCGCATAAACTCATTTTGCATACATTTTTAGAACAAAACACAAGATCAAAATGTTATCCTGTAAAATATCACATAGAATATAAATACATAGTACTGAAGTCAAAACAAGAAGACGAAGTGAAACACTTCTTTTTGGCTTTTGCAATGTAGACAGAGACAGCATACTTTTGTGAAATACTGTCATGCCAAAGAAACAATATTTTCTGATGGAAAAATAATTTGACTTTTTTCTTCCTTCACACCTGGGAGTCTTTTCTTGGCTTTTAGTGCTAAATCCTGAAACATAGTTCGTGATAAATACACCAGAGATTTGTAAAGTCACATTACTGTCTTGACTAGGAGGCAGTAGATTTCGTCTGTACACACAGTCCTGTTGTGCATAAAATCTCAATGTATTTATACCTACATTCAATTAACTATCAATAGCAAGTCCTTCCCAAAGTAAAATATTAACCCAGAAAACTACAATCACAAAAATTGGTAACTTGACTACACAATAAACGTTTTCCAAACTCTCCAAAGTGTATGACTTCTTTGTTTTGTAAATATGTTTACAAGTATATCCAAATCATACTAAATAGAAATGATTGTAGTATTTGATACTGGGATTGTCCTTTCTTGCACCTGGATTTATGCTTCATAATGATTATCTACTAGACACAGAAATAGTCTTTCTGTAACTCAAAATTTTACTGGAGGCATTTAGAAGAACCTTGCTTTAAAATATAATGATTTTTCATCTTTATTCTCCCCCCTTCAAAAGGTTTCACTGCTCCTGATGTTTAACGTTATGCAAAGACGTGTTTCTGCCAATGAATATCGCCTTATGGTTATGCTTCTGCAAATAACCTGCTGTGAGCTGATAAAAGGATTAATGCAGCCAAAATTCTTAATCTGTGAAATTACAAATTAAATTCTCATATTAAAAATACCACCCTGAGGTATTTTTTGTGGTTTTAATTCCCCTCTGGTGTTCTGCATACATTGTGCTTGTTAATGACTAGGACAAGACTGTCTCTGTTGGCAGCCTGCTGCAGAGTGATAATGTGTAGGCATTTACTTCGCTGATAGAACTGGATTTAGCCACTGACTGATAAACTAAGTGGCAAGTGGGTAATAAGTCCACATTAACAGAAAAGTACTACTGCAGAATTCAGAATTCAAAATCCTGGCTAGACTAAATCACACAGTTAAAAGGATTGAGATGTCACCACTGCAGAGTGATTTTTGTTTTCCATTTAGTGGAAAAAGGATAAATGAACTGGCATTCTTGATGTTTCATTAGTCCTGAAGAAATGAATCTCTTTGCACCAGTTCCAGCAAAGCCAGACTTTCAGCAGCAGCCTTAATTTACTCTGCATCTTTTGCATTTTCATCTTTTAAAGTACTACAGTCACCAAACTGACTGGTGGGTTAGCAAGGCAGAAGAGGAAACTTGGACTCTTTTTGCAGAGCAAGGACACATTCTATAACAGAGCCAGCGATGGATAAAAATTAGTGGTGCTAGTTTGATTTTAACATTCATATTCTGCAGAAGGGAGAGTGCTCTTCAGAGCAGAGTTGGGAGTAGGGTACTTGGGCAGCCAGGCCATAGAACCAGCTCAAAATGCGACTACAATGGCTGGTGAGGTTGGAAAAGATAAACGGAAGTTTTCATACTGACACTGATGTAAACAGAATCTATTGTGGATTTATATTCAGAAAGGGAACTCATTTTAACAAGCAGACTTTAAAATCAGCCGTAGTTATACACACACGCTATTGTTCCATCTCTGAACTTTTTGCCTCAGAGTACTGGATTTAGGTCTTTTGCTAGTGGATGTATGTTTGAAAGCAGAAAATAACGTACACTGTTCTAATGCAAGCATGCTTCTCTTTACCACACTGAATTAAAGCAAAACGCTGGTTGTTATTCCCCTGTGTAACTTATTTTTAATGACAGAACCATCTCTGAATCAAAAACATCATGCATGATAATATTTTTCCCCAGAATAGTAGTATGCTTTCAACAGTGGAAAATGATATGGACAGGTATGATACAAATTATTCACAGTTATTAAAAAGATAATTGACAGCATGCACAATGATAGGAACAATTTTTCCAAGTCAAGTGGAATGTATTTTGTTTAATGAAAGAAATAAAAAGATGTATGCAAATACTGAAACCATTCTTAGTTATCATCTGCCATCTTCTTCTTAAACAGTCTAATTCAGCAAATTAACTGATTGTCTACTTTGTGTTTCTCAGACATCTGAATGCTGAGTCCTTTCTTAAAGGTTACTGTTATAACAGATAGAGATTCTGTGAATCAAACACGGCTGGATTTTTATCCTGTATTCTGCAGCTAGTTAAGAAGTGCTGCACGTTAAAAAGTGAAAGGCACTAAATATGTAAATTGTATTTTTCCTTTTGCTTTATGACAATTCAGATAATTCTCTTGGCTGCACACATAATCAAATACAAAGATAGCTAGCTGCAGACTGCAGAGCAGAGATAGCAAAAGAAAAAAAAATCCATTTTTTCCTGTGTCAAACTAACTATGTAATTTCAAGCTACACAATTGCATTCACGTATTTTGTATGTGGCTGTCTATGTCCACGAAGCTGTCTGCGTGTGAGGGTTAGCATACACATATGCATCTGTATGAACTAGTGCCTTTGTTCTTAATCGATTTGGAGGTGGTTATACTCACTATCAGTTAATTCCCATAGCCGTGGGGGCAGATCACTGAAATACTCATGGCTCAGGGCTGCCTGTGCTGACAATCTGTTCTTTGGGAAACACTGGAGTAGTTTGGAAGCTAGGTCTTCTGCATGATTCACACAGCTCAGTCTGAAACACAAACAAGAAGGTTTTTCTGAAAAATAATCTCATTATTCTGTTTACTAATTCCATCTGCAATCAGCACAGTTGAAACACTGAGTCTTGCTCAACAGGATAAAGACAAAGTCTGTTTGGGAGCACTACCAGAAAAGATATTCTTCAGGTTAGGGTATCAATGAATTATTAGTGGATTGACAGCTCAAAATTCATACAAATTTTACAAATATAGAACATACAGATATACCGTATCACATGCTTCCCACCTAGTACACTAAAGGATCATGAACAACAGCATCTTGAAAACAACTGTTTTGATTCTTCCAGTTACATTTTATTGGAGCATGCTGACAGACTGAAAATATACAGCGCTGGAAAGAAGTGGTTATTACTGTCTGAACCCATGAAATCCAAGCTTAAAATAACAGCAGTATTCATACAACTTTACGAAGTATCAAATTTTAAAATCCAGTGACTCTTAACACATGACATATGCATCATGTTTCATAGAGGCATTTTTCTTCCAGGAAGTACTGACTTCTTATTTTTTCATATCTTCACGTAGCAGGGGGCTGACTCTTCATTAAGTGTTAATGAAATGCAAACGTTAAAGTGTAAGTGAATTATCTTTTCTATGCTACTGAGGGAATTCTGAAAAAATTCATTGTTCTACTGGAAGCTATATGCTTGGGAATATTATAAGAAAATATAAACTAAAAATAACAGATTTGGAGAGTAGAGAATAAAGCAGTAATCAGCAAGATGTGTCTTGGCTCTAGTAATCTGCAGCTGCCTCCCAAACTTCCAAAGCCAGCAAACTTTAGTAATATGTAGACAGAAAAGAGGTGCTGGATCTTGTTGACATCGTGTTGCTATTAATAGCAGGTAACTTTGTAAGTTTGACCATGCCTTTGCTCAGTAAAGATCTCTTGTCAGGTAAAATGCCAAAGTGTACAAAAGGTCTCCCATTTTTCAACGCACTAGTTTCCTGAAACAGATACAGTAGACCACAGTCCAAAATACTGCAGTATTTGAAAAAGATGGCGTTATTTGCTAAAATCAATAATCCTAGGGAATGTTTCATGCAGATGCTTACTTTTGTTCAGCTTAAGCTGACTTTCTAGGAAACCATTCAAGGACAATGGATTAAACAGTTACTCTTTCATTTTCATGTACTCAATATTGGGCTGACATGGTATAATTTATAAGGATCAGTGTATGCACAGGTAAAAACTATCTCTACAACAAAGAACAAATAACACTGAAAACAGTAAATGAAAAAAATATTGTTATTACAGTGAGAACTTTAAGTCACAAATGTCATAGACACAACTTTTTGTCCATGGCCAGACTACACTCAGCGTGAAGAAACAAAAAATTAAAAGTCAAAAACATCTCTGCTAAATTATGTGCTGGCACATGTATGATATGCTGGTACTTGTGATGATTCAAAAAAATACACCACTGGCTGTCTTTTTAATTTCTAGCAACTGTACACTAGATAGGATTGGTCAGAATTGCTGACCACTTTAGGATATGATTTCTCAACAGCTATAATTTTACGGAATTCCCAGCATTAGGATTTGGAATTGCCATTCCAGGTTAAACAGATGCTGAACTCCAGTGTTTCTGATCCTTTTTTCTGTTTTCATTTTCAGTTCATGACAAAATAAAGGTGTCTTGAAGGAAACAGTCATTGCCTATAAATTAGATTTTAAATTAGATTAACTCCAAACTCCTTAAATTACCAGACTGTAGAAACAGTTTCATTAAACTTTTGTGAAAATTACAAATACCAGGAGAAAAGGCTGTTCTGAACGAAGAAAAGGAAAAGGAGGGGTAAATGTTCAGGGAGACTTGGTATTAATTCTACACGTCCAAAATTCCCATGGATAGGTGATAACTGAGTCTGCGAGGTTTGCCTTGTGTTCTAACCCTATCTGCACCAACTATTTTTTCAGAGGTCCTGGCAAATAATTTCACCAATGTACTTTTTTTTCCTCAGAGAGGTAGTTGCATGCTTTTTAGGAGCCATAGTCAAGTTGGTCTGTCTTGAATGAAAGCTACTGTCAGAAAAATGAGGTTACTTAAATGAGTAGTCGACGATTACCCTCCAATATAAGAGCTGTACCACTCCTTAGCTAATCCATAGGTGTAGTGAAGGTGGTAACTAAGTGATGTAAAGAATAAGAAAAGAACATTCAAATGGTAACGAATTCTGAATTGCATATGAAATTATGGATGATGACATACTCGGTGTTCTTGAGCAGATTTGTGCCATTTTGACTGTATTAATGGTCACCCACTCACCTGGCACACTGCTAAGGTTTTCTAGCAAGAAAATCTGATTAACAAATATAAATATTGAAATATTGAAAATATTTTAAATAGTAACAGTTTAAGAAGCCAAAGTTATCCTCCCAGTTTAGAAACAGAAAATATACTAGTTTATGGAGATAAATCAAGAAACCAAAGGTAAATACTAAATAATTGGCAGATTATGCATTAATACAATATAAACCAAACAAAAATATCTGGGGCTGCAACGTAACCGCATCAACTTCTGAAATAACTATGAATAAATCAGTCAAAAATAGAACTGGTTTCATAATTAGCAAATAGAAAAAAAAGACCAAATTCACTGCACAGCCTGCAAAAATAGTTTAATCTGCTATAATTATTACATTTACCTGCCCTGATAATACTCTGAGTAGTGCTGGCAGGGGGGGATGTTAATTGTTTATACAGTGCTTTGAAGTTTCCAGTTGCTACATTATTAACATTATGTTCCCAAGTATTTATAGATTATAAACTCAGAAGGGACTGTAATGATCAAGTCTCACCTCCTGTGCAACAGAGGCCAAAGAAGATCATCCAAGTAACTCATGGATCAAATAATCACTTTTAGCTAGGTTCAGCTACATCTTTAAATTTGTACATCAAAGTTCTGGTTTTGTTTACAGAGCTTTGCTCAGCAATGAAAAAATTCTCCTCTAAAACCCATGTCTTCCATGAAGGTCACAACTGGAAATCAGTGGACATTGCAAAAGGCACAGGCATGTGTGTGCCTAAGGCTGTCAGTCTTAAAACTGATGCCTTAGTGGAATGCATGACTAATTTTGCTGCTTTGAGAGCAAGCTATTCTTTTACTTACGAAAAATGCACTGTATGATCGAGTATTTAAATTATATCTACTGTATCAGAATTGTTTGGAGAAACCCATTTAGTGCATAACCTCAGTGGTCTGGAACATCAGAACATTTGGTTTTGTTTCTTTCTTTTTTTTTTTCCTTACCCAATATTATCTTTAAAATATCCTCCTTAAAACATTAACAATTTGTCTGATGTAAGTTTGAAACATGATTCCTCAATAGGGACAAATTTTCTGATGGGGTTCATTTATGTATCTAGTACAGGAAAGTTAACAAAAGGAACTAAAGAGATTTTATTTTTAAATACACCTCCTTCAGTATGTGACAGGGTGGAATTTCATACAATATGGCTTTGTGTCTAAAACTCAATAGCATGTTTTGTCTCACAGCAGTTGGGCCGTATAGGAACTTGGCATGCATGATATGGCAAGTTTCAATATTCACGCTTCGCTTACTGTCACACTAATCACTGAGGAATAGTTACTCGCCATGACAGCATACATACTTTCAGAAAATGTGGCATAGAGCAGAATACAGAGAAACCTCTGGGTATGAGTATTAAATAATACGTAGATCTTTTTTAAGAAATATTTGGAATATTTTTGCAGACCTAATCTGATGACATTTGTGAAACACATTGATTTTCAACTTAATCCCAAACACTACGTACGGTCTTAGCTCAAGAAAAACAAACACCATATGAATGTCTCACTTTAAACATATTTAAATCTGACTAGACTTGAGCAGTTGTAAATCTCATTGGATTACAAGAATTTGATTTAATTTTAGAAAACAGGCTTAAAAGTCTTTCTACTGCAGAGGAAGGTCAGTATTTGGTCAAGCAGAACATGACTAAGATCACTGAAGTTTGGTTTAAGTTCTTGAGAAAAAAAAGACTTTGGGCCATGTGCAGTGAACTTCTGAACTTGGGGTGATTTGCCTTTAAATGCAATGAAGAACGCAGCTCAAATTCACATTAATAATTAAGACAAATGGGCATTGAAACAAATGGAGATAATATACTGTCTATATACTCCTAACAGCATGAGGTAAACACTTCCCAAAGCAAAAATCGTTTACTGTGCATATTTTCCATGTGAAGATATGACTCTTGCAGTGTATCGTTAATTCATTTTTTGACTGGCATTTACAGCATGGCCTAGAGGAGTGAGGCATCCAATTCCCTTTGGAAATCTCAGCTCTGCTTCTTTATTCTAGGTAATCCCTTGCAACCTGATGTGCCAAAAGACAAAACCACAGTTAACCCAAACAACCACACCATTTGGCAGAGCTTGAAGTTTAATGGCAAGAAGAGAATGAACAAAAAAAAAAATCACATTTTGGTGCAAATCAGACGGGCTCCTGTACAGCCTCTGCAGTATCTCACCTACCATCACACTGCCACAAGGACCATACTCCCCATTTTCACCCAAGTCTGCTTGAGGATAGTGGTGTTTTCCCCTTGTCCCAGGCTTTAGGCTCCTCCTAAGCTCTGACACAAAACTCAGTGTCAGAGTCCCGTGTATTTTAGCTAATGTTTTCTTTGTAAATTCATTATCTTCTGACCACTTGATACAGATGTGCCCTCATGTGCCTTGATAGTTTGCACCTCTGAATACATGCATGACCCTACTAGCAGCAGCTAAGCAGCACACAGATTGGAGCAGGGCCTACCTCAAGTAACATTTCCTTTTTACTAAATATCAACAGCCTTTTCTGTTGTTACAGCCATGCAGAGAACACCTACTGTCTTCAAAGACCTGACGTGCCAGCTCCAGCATGCAGAAGCTTCTTCCTTAATGCGCCTGGTGTGCCTCCATGGAGCTGTTGTAGAGTTTATTTAGCCATCATGAAACCACCACAACAAGTAAACGCAAGTTTTGACGCAACGCTTTTAGCTTTTGATACAGATGAAGGTGTAAAGTGGCACCTCAAGACAAGAATCTAACGGAGTAAAGACATTAACATTTTTCTCAGTGTTTTACACAGAAGATACTGAGGACTAAAACTGACGAACAAAGAGAGACAAAAGCTTTTGAAGGCTCACTGAAGCAGGGTTTTACTTGTTGTTGATCAATCACAAAATACAGAATTTGCTCTACAGCACAGCGTAGAGGTACTTCAAGCCAAACTATATAGTGAACATTACAGTCAGACAGAGGCATATGAAGCACACTTCAGTGCTGGCATTGCCCCCACACCTGCGTGGGACTGCCAACAGCAGTCCTAACACTGTGCTGGGTTGTGCACATTCTGCAGGAGAGGCATGTCTCCGAATACCCAGTGCCCCTCTTGCTCTTCCCAAATTGGGGTGCTGGCAGCAGTTTAGATTCAGAAACACATGTAAGGTGGGAAGGAACAGTTGCCAGGCTCCCTGTATCATCGGTTCCATTGTACTCGGTACCTCAGTAGAAGCAAGATTGCCACATCAGTGCAGCATCCTGCTCGAGCATCTTTGATGAGCTCAGCTCCCACATTAACGTGATTATAGCACTCCCAGCATCTGTGCTCCTGCACAACACTGTGCTTCACAGTCTTCAAGCCTTCAGGATTTCCGTAAGGGTGTACAAAACGATCCCTTTGGAAATTTAGAAATTACTTTGATCCTGTTTAATGATATTACCATACCACAGCATCAGCAGTCTTATCTATTGAAGTACTGAAAAGGTGGTCTAAATGTTTATTATTAAAATAAAAGCTGTGACAATAAATGATAACTATTCTCTGATATTGCACAGATCTAAAAGTATCAGTGTTTTGTTCTTTGGTACTGCTGTTAACAGAGATGCAAAAGAGGTCAGAGCCCCATCTGGAAAGCTGTGGAGGTAAGTTCATTTAGTGCATTCCAGAAAGGTAATAATAACCCTGACCCGTCTGAACTAATTCTCACTTGACATCTGCACATACGCCATTAGCTGGAAAGCAGCCAAGGCAAACAGCATTTCACGAAAAAAGAGAATGTAACAAATGAAGGTTCTAACAATATAGGCAACTAGTTGTTTTGTTTTCCATTTTAATTACTATAGCTTTACCTATAGCTATATAATTTTTATACACTTGGTAAATTTTTAAAAGAATCTACTGACACCGTGGGTAAACCATAATTATAGTTGCAGCTCCTGAACTTCTCAGACTGGAGAACTAAGATACATAAACTGCTCACAAGTAATTGAAGCTTCAGAGACTCTGTTTGGTCACACCTAAGCTAGACAATAAAGTGATCCAACCTCCCACAGCAATTCATGTTTGACAATGGCCATTAAGCTCAGTCATGACTAGACCATAAAATCATTTGTATATGTCATCGCTGAATGTAAGTCAAGACAAAAACTTAGATGTGAGTCTGTTTCTCCCTGACTCTTTCTGCACTAGATTGGATGTGTTTTAGTGTCTGTTTCAGATGTATTACTGTATTTCTAAAACACAACACTGCTTGGGGTATCCAACTTGAAAGGTTTGCTCATATAGGAAGCAGCACATTAGCACCCTTAAAGAACACACCTGTAAAGATTTAGTTTGGTTGATTTGAGCTTTAGATGCTAAGCTTAAAGGGAATCAGTCAATTTACAATAGACATAACAGTATCCTAGGTTTTGTCCTTCTATAGGCTGACACACTCAGGCCAGCGCTTGCTCTGATGCCTCAGAATAAATAGGTTGGGGTACGAAACCTTCCAAAGAAACCCAGTGCCAACTATTGAGAGCTTAGGGCACAAAGCCAATACTGTTCATTGACAACATTACAGATATTTCCCCCACTTCTTCTATACCATTTGCATACAGAATAAGGTTTACATTTGATACTAGGTATCTCTTTGCCAGGATAATATATGCTGGAGAGTGAAATGAAGCAAGAACTATGGTGTCTGCATGGCAGACATTAAAGAGAAGAAAAAGAAAAATGAGACTATTTGAACTGCAAATATACAATATATGTCCAATGATAACATAATCTAAGCTATTGAAAATGTGTCTTTCTGTGATATGATCACATAACCTCCTTAATTCCTGGGAATTCTGAGCCTGTGAAATTCCAGGCAATGTGACTGCTGGGTACAGTGTTCTGCTACTGTTTAAAACCACAACTAATTATTTAAACTAAAAGAATACCTGAAGCATTTCACACTATTTCACTCAGTTTTCGGCAGTTTCTCTCAGATACAGATATTTCCCAAAAAAATAATTCCTAAGAAATCTTAATCAGAACGCTCCTTACCATTTTGCCCTAGAAAGAATTTAACAATTACTTCTTTTTGATTTTACAAGTCACCAACAATCAGCTATTTTAATTCTTTCAGCATCCCAATTAGCCCTGTATTAAAGATGTTAACTATGGGAGACATAATGTGTTACTTGCACCACAACAGACTACTACTGAATATGCTAGATTTATAGTTTACTGGAAGATCTTTGCTTGCTGTAAGTGTAATTAATGAAGAACAACAACATGGTGGCTACATGTAATCAGAAGCTTTTGATTATTTTGAAATTCTTTAAAGGGCATGAATCTTCTGATCAAGGAGAGCAGTCTTTTAAAGGCCTTCTTTGTGCAACTCATCAAGTTGAACAGAATATCCTTGGAAAATAAGTAGAGCTAAAAATAATTACTAACACCCCAATCATTTTATGAGCTATTATTTCACCAGAAAATTGAGAAAATATATCTTTAATCCTGAACAAAAACTCTTCAAGGTTTATGTTCGCTATAAACCTTTCACTGAGAATTGAAAATATAAGTTAGTAATGCAATAAATGCCCTAACAAATATATCAGATTTTTCACTTAATGCTTTTTACAGGCTTAAACCAAACTGAGTGAAAGAAAATCACCTTTTACAGTCTGACTCTTAAAGGAAGAATGCCTTTCTGTTATGCTTTTTAAAAGAAGACATGGTGAATTTATATCAACTTCACTGAATCTTGAGGCATGATAAAAGGAAGAAAATACGGCAGCAAAGTTAACATTCCATAGCATTCTTTCTTCACATATATATTTCCACACTGGCTGGACACAAGCCAAAGAAAATGAGAGAATAACTTACCCTCCCACCCCCCCAACATAGAAATAGCTGAAATAAACCTTTGGCACACAATCCAGTCAAAGCTTTCTGCTCTTCCTCCTCCCACCCTCAACAACCTAGATTGTCTCTCTCCAAAGAAATCCAAGCAAAAAATACTCCAAAGAAAAAAACGACCAAACTGAATTTCAAACTTGTCAGTGGGTGCAGCCTCTAGGGCAATAAACAAAATTTCCCTTATTTTCCCTTATGAAACGACTACAGAAAGAAAAACCAACTCTCTTTTTGGACCTATTGCCTTTTGAAAACTAAAGCCAAAATAAGACAGAACTAAGTTCTAGTAAATAAACATTAGCACTGCCTTGTAAATCTCTGTCCTTTTGTCTGATATTTTATCATCTCAGGTTTGAGAAGTCTTAGTTTCCTTCCAAAGTAAATAAGAGCTGGTCTGTTTGCACAGTAGTTCAACAACAGTTTGCTGCAATGTTGCGGCAAGCAGGCAGTGCCCCAAGAAGGGTGACCTCGCTTCAGTCAGTAAAGCCCAAGATCATTTATCACAGTTAACCTACAAATCTGTCTTGCCAGGGCCACAGATCCATCGACCACTTGGAAGCAACTATTTGTTATGTCCTCCCACAGCTCCCTTAAACATTGGATGGGTCTGATCTTTTCTATTATTGTATACCTCTCAGCTAGTAAAATATACATTTATGGATATGGAACGAACAGGAGTACTTCGTATTTATTTATACAGCTCATTAAAGGTGGATAGAGATTTGGAGGCAGAGAGAACGCCCCAAGCCTAGAAAGCTCAGGAAGACAGACCCCAGGCATATGCACGTGTTTAATTTAATGTATACGAGTTGCCTGGCTGAACCCAATGCAATTGCATACAAAAGACATCCTGATCTTTTTGCAACTCTGCTCCTAAGCTAAGACATGACAGGGAAATGGTGCAGAACTAGCAAACATTGGGAGGAGGAGACCAAGATTATTATAATGAGAGCATATGGGCAATATACTGAAAGCTATGCAGTAAAAAATACTTTATTATGTATTATTATGCCTATATACTTAGAACAGACTTATAAAATACAGAACTAGCGCAGCTCCATGACCCCCAGGTGCCCAGTTCAGGTGATGTTAGAAGAGAACACAGGATAGGACACCATGTTCACTCCAGCATCGTAGTGCAGAAGGTGCCATTCCTACTTCAAGTTCACTCTCGTGATTTCACACACCACTCCTCTTTACATCAAGGGAGGTGTATACATTAGGCCATCTTCCAGTAGGGAGAATGAAAATCCAGTGCCTGATACCAACAGCAGTAATACTTGTTTAAGTGACAAATATGCTTGTGCCAATTAAAAGATGTTTGCGTTTGAACTGGAACAGGGAAAAAAACAAGGCTAATGATTCAAGGGTTTCTCTGGCACAGAGACCATTGTAAAATGAGAAAATGGTGATCTATCTCTAGTACGTGATTTGGAGAAAACAATGTGATTTTGCATTGATTTTTTTTAAAATGTGGAACTCTACATATCCACATATACCTGTATTGAAGTTTCTTTTTTTAAAGTTGCTCACATTTAACACAATAGTTTATGCCTTTTTAACTATAAACAGGTTGGAGATGAGTGATCAAACCACAACTTCCATGTACTTTAGCTATCAATTATTGAAATACGCAGATTTTAAGTGCTTGTACTCACATAAGTGTGAGGATGCAGTGCTATCTGGCATTCACAAATTGGCTTGCTGTAAGGAAGGACTCAATCTTGAACTATTTTTGCAAATCCATCCTGTCGAAGTATTGTGAAAGACAGCTAAGCAGGGAGTTACTGCTGTTTAGACATAAATCAGCACAGGCGATTTAAGAACTAAAATCAAAATTGTTACCTATAGTAGTGACCACTGAAGGTCAGATTTCCCAAAGAAGCAGCTATCACTAAATATTGACTGCCAGTAGAACTTGTGCCACTTCTAATGACCCCAAATAAGCAGGTGGATTTTCAAAAGACTTTGCACACGTGGAATTGTGGAATCTACGGACCTTTGCAACACATCTAGTCATGGGCACTGTCACTAAAGCAGGATGGGCAGGTAAATAAACATCTGGGGCCCATTTTGGGGTCCTAAATGGATATTAAGCTTCTGTGCAATCAGATATTTAGGCAGACAAGGACTAGTCCTAGAAGGTTCCAAATTGAGAAGAAGCCTGGAGAAAATAAAACACAATCACCTGGTAATGCACTATCTGAGCACAAGCCCATCTGATTCCCAGAAAGGAGGACAGGAGAAGGCCTAAATATAAGTAAGAGATCGCTGACATTAAGAATAGAGAATAGGAGTAAATCTATGGATTTTTGAAGGAAGAGAGGAAGAAGCATAATTATGGAGGATTTTGCAAAGGATAAGAAGGAGCCCAAAAATGATGGAGTGAAACAGCCAGCGCTGGGAGGGGAACTAAACAATCCACAAAAAAATACACTGAATGCACTGGTTGCTTTTTATATGATCTGAAGAAGGGCATAGGTCAGGAGGGGACATAAGAAGTATATTACGATAATCAACCAAGTGACAGAGTTGGTTGGGGAAGGAAAAAAAGTATAGTGAAAAAGCTGGAAAAAAATAAATTGTTAAATGTAGATAGCAGTCTGGATGCATGGAATTGGAAAGGAAAGATAAAAAACGTCCCTAAGGCTTCAGGCCTAGATGACAAAGGATGTTAGAACTACAGTAAGAGCAAAAACTTCATGGGGAATATGCTCAAGTGTGCAAGGGCAGGGAATAGTAAGACTCAGCTCAAGTCTATATTGCCTATTTAAGCAGGGCTAGGGAGAGCACCAGACCACTCAGCTACCGAGTTTCCACATTGCCGCCTGAATTATTTCGGCCCATGCCAACTAGTATTTTCCAAAACCACTCCTAGACACAGTTCAGGGAACAACCCATGCCAGGTGCCATTCCCAAAAGGCAGCATGTACCAGCCTCCTAGCAGCAGGGCCTGCAATATATTACCTTCAATCTTATGCTAGAAAACACAGTTCTTATGCTCTGCAGCATTGGTCTTATGCTAGTGTGGAAATTTTGGATTAAAAAACTAATAGCCAACACCCCAAAAATAATGATTGCGCTCGCAGCTGCATGGGGACCACAGAAAGCCCGCAGGAGATGCCTGCCCAGGTGTTACTTAGAGCAGCTGCAGCCAAGGTCTGCCACACGGCCTCGGGGCCAGAAGGCAGCCCTGGCTCTGCTTTAGTTAGCAGCAGAGACATAGGCTGTACCTGACGGAAAAATGAGATTCACCAAACACTGTCTGTCAACATCTCAGGCAAGATTCATGCCCTCATGGTTGCAGAATAAAGCTTGACTCAAGGGCACTTTAAGGATCAAATATGAAAGAAATAAAAGGAATATAACATTATTCTATGAAAGTCATAATGCTGAAGGAAGGCCAGTAATAATCCAGAGCATGATTTTTTCTGTCAGAGTGGTGAAATCAGTTTGAGGCACACTACTAACAGTACAAAGTAGTAAAGAGAGTTTTAAGATTGCTGTAGAATCTAACCAAAGAAGGCAATGCAAAAAATAATGGTCCCTTCTCAACTTGCAATGGTGTCAGAGAGAAAAGCATAAGTTTTATCCATTTTTAATAATTTCCTTGGATTTAGTAAGCATGTGTCCAAACAATAACAATATTTTAAAACTATTCTGGATTCCTAAACAACAAGAAAAAAAGAGCAAATATTACATTTATGAGAATGTGATAGAAGTAAAAATTGTATTTTTTCAATTTATTTTTTTGCATTAAGATTCTGAGTTTATAAATCCAACATATAAATTAGAGCTTTTATTCATTTGTATTTCCAGCCTCCTATTGCAGCAGTGATCATAAAACAAACACAGCTGGCATCTTTATTATTTTATTCACTGAAGGGTTTATCTGGACAAACATCACAAAAATGGTGGCTGCTTTCATTGAATTTATGATCAAATATGCTCCAGCATAAGATCAGCTGTGTAAGATCAATTATTATGAGATGTGAATAATTTAACAGAAAGTTGTCTATTTGTAAATCAGATCTTACAGATATAAATTCAGTTGAGGCAGCAGACAGTGGGTATGCACTGTATTATACATTACATTATTTAAAAGGATGCAGGTTTTTTGTGAATCACATTAAGTGATAAATATTGTCATTTACATTTTGGTATCCAGCAAGCTGCTAAATCAGACAAAGAACATTTCAGAATTTTATTTTAAACTTCAATTAAATTTATCTTAATCGGAGAAGAACTTAACTGCCTTAGTGATGTCTTTCAAAATTACAGAATATATTTACTATAAAGGCTTAATTACAAACAATACACAAACCACCATCACTATCATTTTATATTATGTTTTGTTGTGGGGTTTTTTTAGTTTTCTTTTTCCCACAGCTTCTCACCAGAGTCTGTTGTTAGGCATAATACCAGGAGAGTTACAATAATTTTAACGCAGAATGTGTGCCTTAGGATATGGGATTGACTCAATGCCTGAAAGAAAAAGGTCAGTTCCCTTTGGAACCACTTGCCTCTCTGCCCTCCAGCAATGACAGGTGCACCAGCCCTGTGCCGAGGCTCGTTATTCACAGGGTATTGCTGAAGATGTGCAATCTAACCTCTCCATTTCAATGCATCAGCAAGGATTATTGTCTCCTGTCATTCCATTTTGACACTCGGGTCAAGCAGACACCGAAATTATATACACAATGATCTGCCCGCAGCCAGCATCTTTCACAAATGCTCAAACAAAAGCTTCAACTTTCTAAGCTAGGTTGTTAATTGAAAGAAATCACTAAATTGAATTATGATAACTATTTGGCTAGCAAATAACTTCAAGTTTTGAAACAAATCACTGTTTCCACTTGTATCCTACAATGCCATGTGTTTCTGCATCACTAATTCAAACAAAGCACATGAAAAAGTAAAAATTCTTGTTTCTCTGTCCTATAAGGCAGGAAAGAAGTCAGAAATCTGAAGGCAGATACGTGAAGTGCCACAGCCAGAAACAGAGGAAAGGAACAAATTATGATTTTCTTGACAAAATTGCGATGAATTTTGGGAGACTATCACAGGAGATTCTCACAAATGGAAATATTCAAATACCTATGATTACCATCCTACCACAGAAAAGCTGGTGGTCAAAATTATGCTGAAAAACCCACATCATATCGTCATAAAAGTCAGTAAAGTAAACATTTGTCTAAGGTAAAGACACTTTGTGATGTTCGTACCACTGCAGGAACCTTAACTACCGTCTGTAAGTCTTTGGCTAGCGACAGGGCCAAACCGCATGGGTTTGAGAATCGGTTTAAACTATCTGCAGAGGTGACAAAACTCAGTAGCATTATTCATATTATTATACTTATTGCCTGTCTGCACCATCTTGCAAAATTATATACATTTCTGAGAACCTGAGAATCAAAGGAGCTGTTGAGTTAAAGAAAAATTATTCATGATACATGACAAAAAGCAGTAGAAAATATCAAGCCAGTAAAGACAATTACTTAGCACTTGGCACTTTTGAATTCCAGCCCAATTCTTAAGCTGCCCATCATTTTGGCTCTCACATTGGAAAACTCTTGCCTTTAACAGCCACACGTATATAATGAGAGACCTAGCAGTAAGGTCTACGTCACTTCTATTACTGCCTTCACAGTATGTCTTCAATTCCTCAAACAAATATTTTTAAAACACATCTCAGAGACTCAGTTTTGTCACCAATGTCTTATCTGGAGAAGATTTCAGCACAGAGGCCAATGGTACAGAACTCTAGCAGGAGGATAGAATTAGGAATGTGAGGATATAATGATGCGTGGTGACTCCGATAAGAAAGTATTAGACTTCAAACCAAGAAATGAACACAGACACTATGGCAACATATGAGTAAAAGACTATAAAAAACATAATTCTGAGAAATTAATAAAAATGTTGGCATGTAGAAATTAATATGGAAAAAGAACAACGGAAAACATCTGAAAAGAGTTGATCAGAAAGTATTCAAGAAGTTAATGAAGAACATACTTTGAAAAAACATTGTACCTGGAAACACCAAATAAACATGTCTATCTGATATATGTCTCAATATCTTAAGGAATTCTTAGGGAATTGTAAGGACAGCGAACAAATGTAAGGCACCTTTTAAAAATCCTTTCAGGAAGTCTACACAAAAAGAGTTGGTTCTCTTTTCTCATTTCTTTTTACAGGCTTGTTACTGTAGATAAGTTACTGTAATGTTAGCTAATTTTGCTCTGTATTTTAAGGTATTTTACTAGGCTTAAAGAAATATATACCCATGCTTTCTTTCTGGTTTTCAAGTAAGGAGGAGAATCCTGGCAAATATTTTGCTGGATCTTGACACACAAGACAGAAGCAAAATACAGACAACAGAAACAAAATATAGACAATATGGAAGCAAAATTAGTTTTAGGGAAAAATCTAAAACAAGGTGGCAACCAAAAGAAGAGATGACTACCGAACAAGACATCAGCTACATTTATTATTTTTTAAAATTGGCTTAAACATTGGTGGAACAAAGCAACAAGAGATAATGCTTGATGCAGTTTCTCTGAAAAATCCTGCTCTGCGGACAAATTCCAAAGGGCTGGGATGTGTTATACTATCCCAGAGACTGAAAACTGGCTGACAAACCATAGGTAAAGGGTAATGATGAGTGGCAACGTCTTGAGTTGGAAGGGAAGCGTCCAGCTGTGTGCCACAGGGATTAGCGTTAGTCACAGTTTTATTTAACATCTTTATTAATGAACTGGACTAAGAGATACACTGCATACTGAATGGATTCTTAGATTAAACTAAATGTTGAAAACACTGTAGAAGACAAAAAGATTAGACAAAGACGCTAATAGAAATGAGAGATGCAGGCAGAAAATCTACCAACAAGACAGAGCATAGAGGCCTATAACGGTTACTCCCAGGGAGAAATAACCCAAAATATGGGTAGATTCAGAGATAATAATGCCAACAAACTCTAGTCTAAAGCCAGAAACTGGATTAGATGTTGCACAAGACAACAAAGAACATCCATGTACCTTGGGGTTGCATATTCACAGCTGTCACGGTAGGGAAATATATAGGAGGGTAACAATGTAATTTTACTAATGAAAAAAACACAGAGTTACTATCACTCTGAAAAAGAGGACAAAGGCCTTTGTGGTCCTGTTTAGGAGGTTTATTAATATATCTAACTGGGCCAAGAAGATGTAACACGATACCTAAAGCTTAGCAACACAAAAGAGGGGGGATTTAGAACAAGGCAAAAATAAGTTGAACGTCAGGATAAACATTCTAGAAATTAGGTCTGTTAGGAATAATTTTCCTCCAAATTTTTAAAAGGTATAACATTTGAGCAATTTACAATTGCTCCAATTTGAAAGAAACATTCAAATAGAAATGGTAAAGAATTTTTCAACTTGGCAATAGAATAAAAAGAGAAACTCGAGATCTTTTCCAGTCATTGGCTTCAGTCAGCATCATATAATTCATTACCATAAAGCTGACAAAACCTGCAGTGCATTTCAGCTTAGCATTAATATTCCTGAGCTGTACTGAGAACTTTGCCTTTGCACTTCCACAGCCTCTTTGTAGCACCAGAAACATATAAAATGGTACTGAGAGCAATGTGCAGTAGTACACACAAAAAAGGCACTTCAGGGTAAACAAGCAGCTTCCACCACCCTGAAATTAATTTAATAAATGCCATTAAGTAGTGAAATAAACAAAAAAATCAGTGTTAGGAAAATATTTGTAAAACTTTTCGGCCTCTGCTGACGTCTCCCCAGTGCAGACAGTCCTACTGCCTCTGGCGGCCCGCTGCGAACGCCCGGTCACAGCCCATCGCTATGGCACGTGGGTGGTAAATCTGCCTGCTAGACAGTGCTGCAGGTTTTAAGACAGTGTAATAAATTTACTATTTGGTAAATGACTTCTTGTTTGTATTGCAGGTTAACAACATTTTTGTTGTGATATGGTTCCTCGGGTCTCTCAGGCAAAGACAGTGACTGATCAAAGGGTATTTATGGGAAACATGAAACAAAATGGGAAATTAAGAATGTTTTTTTCAGTACAGCAGTATCACTGCAAGTCATCAGGAGACAGAGGCAGGTTTACATGCCTCTAAATCACAAATAGTTCCACAAAATCTTTTCATTTTGCGTCCAGTTTCCACCCTTTCTCCTACCACCATGATTCCTGGTCGCTCCTCTAATGCAAGTGAGGGGACAGCCCCAGTGCAACCTCGACGTACTCGAACTGCACACAATCTTAAGACATATATCCCACCTTTTGCACAGGGGTAGTTTTAAACTCTTACTGCTTAGTTTTATGCATCAGAAAGGTTTTAGCAATGACAACACTAAGGCTTTTTGATCCTACTGTGCTTGAGAGCTTGAATATCCTTTCAGTGGCACTACAGACTGTATTACAATGAGCGATGCTGCTGAAGGGATAGGAGGTGAAGGGGACAAAAGTGATAATTAGAAGAGAGTTTTGTCTTTAGTCAAAACCCCACTAAATCAAAGTTTTTCTTAAAAACGAAAAACGAATGTGAAAAATGCAAACCAAAATCCCTTCCCAAGTCTCAGCTCTAAACAGTTCCATAGTCGGTGTCATGCTTGAAACGAAATACAGGCTCGAAATACATGGACTCATCCCTATTCATTTGCTTTGCTTTTTTCAGGAAGTTTTCACTGAATAACAGTTCCAAAGCAGGCCAGTCCATCCTGGAATGCACTGCAACTTTTAAACAGCCTGGCCTCAGAAAGGGAGTCCTCAAGTACAGAGGCCATCTTGTTAAAGGAAGAAATCCCCAGCAATGAGACTAGCTGAGAGAATAAAGTCTTATTTATATAATAAATACTGCTGTGTTGGGGAATTACAAAGTAGTAGTCCTATTTATGCAGAGTAAAATTTGTTTTCAACTGCACCTTTTCTTTCCAATCTAATTTCTCACAATGCAAGCCATTACGACAGAAAGATCTAAAAAAGCTTTTTATATCCTACCAAATATACACAAGGATAATTAGTTCTCTTTTGTTATTCCTCTGTAAGGGTTTATTATTGTGGAGAAGCTTTTGCAAATTGAAAGAGGTTGCATTGCATTCTGAAGGCAGAGCTGTTCTTGGGTTTTTTGTGTAGAGATAATTGAACAGAAAAGTTCAGGAAAAAAGGTGAAGATATCATTCATTATGAACTCTACAGGAAGGCTGGATTACCACATCTTAATTCTTTTTAGACCAGTATTTTATAATCACATTCCACAATATGTTATATCACGCAATGTAGGTGAAGCTTCATGCTAGATAGAAGCAACTGTCAGTGCAAGTTTTGTTTCCTTATCTAGTAAATATTCTCTTTATAATCTTTTCGTAGTTTGACAATCAGTGAAGAAATTCAGTTGTAAAATCTCCAAATAACTTTATATACTATGAATGATAGTTATATTATTTCCCTCAAACACTTCCCCAAAGTAGCCACTAATATTGACCAATTCTATTTTAAGAATTTTAGGGATCTGACATCTTACATAATGAGCCTGCTGGGTATCACTTCATCATTACAGTCACATTCCACGCTTTTAGCTAATTTCCAGTTAGACTGGGAATTAAAGAGCCACTGGCTTGTGTCCATCATTGTTCCATTGTCTGGCTCTGCCTTTAAAATTCACATCTTGTGGAAGCTGGTGTAGTCAGTTAGGTGCAATTATTTTGCCCCCAATCTACCATCTGTGGCTTTTTGGGAGGTTTGAGGTTTGAATTTTTAGTCACTGTTTCTTCTGCCTTGCAACCATGAAGCTGGCTCTGTAGATGTTGGAAGAGTGTTATTCTTCCTTCTAATAACCTCTCTTTACATAAATTGAATTATAATGTACATTTTGAGGTAAGCCTCTTCGAAGACTTCTAAACCCATATTCTCAGTCTTCCATGCCAGGGTCTCAAAACAAAGGTATGAACAAGATAAAGGGCCAGACTGTGCCTGAAAGACGGAACAGTAGATGGTGAAAGCTTCATTATGTTTAGAAAATTAAAGGTATTCTCTTCCAGTTTGGGAGCACAAAATTAATTGCCATGCTCTGTTTTACAGTTTCTATGGCTGTTTCTGTGTGACAAATTCCTTAATTTCTTCATTTCTCAATCCCCCCTCTAGCAAACGCAGTAACAGGGCTTCACCTCAGAGGAGTTTAAGCATACAGGTTAATCCTTCCAAGAGCACAAACATTGTTCTTTAAGGTATATCTTTCAAATGTACTAACATGTTGAGAAGAAGTAACTCTGTAGCAAAACCAATACATATTTAAAAACAAAAGGTTGTATGTTTTTTGTCCACATCTTAGGTCTCACTCTTATCCCAACTACCCTTGAAACAACTCTATTTCAAATGAGACACTTTTGTGTCATCAAGAGTCTTCAACAAATTAAATCAGGAAGTTTAAAAGGTGGGTGTTTTTTTTAAGATTAGAGATTGCTACTTTATGCTAATAAAGAAAGAAAATTTCTAGAATGAATCAGTCTATGTGTTAAGCGTTATAGCTGAATTATAAACCATTGGGAATATGATGTCTATAACAGAAATGTTTATACACCCTTAACTACAGCTGTGCATGCAACAGTGCTCTAATACAGCCAGAGACAAAGCCTTACACTAGAAAAAGAGAAAATCCCTTACATTTTGACTGTAAATGATACATAATTTTGAGGCACTAAATATTTCCCATTACAGTACATGTACATGTACATTACATGTACACACTACACTACACACTAAATATTTCCCATTACAGTACATTACATGTGAAGTGCTGAACTCTATGTATTGTCATTGTTTTCGGTCTTTCAACCCCTCAATTTATGCTGAAAAATTGCAAATCCTTTATGCACAGAGCATTGAAAATGTATAAATATTTTTGAAGATGTTTCTTAGAAAATGAAAAAGCTCTCATTTAAATTAGCTTGTGACGTGATCATAACTTGTGTCAATTATGACGTTTCAGAGATTGAGGGCTTGTTTTAAGCAAACTGGGATTTGTTCTTTTTTCATGTTTTACAAAAACAGAAATTTCATGCAATGTTCTTGAAGGAAGTATAAGATATCAATTTTTAAAATTCAAATCTATTCTTGTACTTATTCATACATAGGAGATGCTGCTAGGTCTGATTGCTGTTAAAATATAGAAAAACAGTCAGTCCATGCCTGCAGAATGCGTGAAAGAGTGTGCCAGTATCTATTCACATTACTCACAGATATATATGCCCCCAAGCATATATACTCACATCAATATTAGCTTCCTTGTCCCTCTTTCCCGATCCAGACCTAATTGCCTATGTTGTAATATAATTGCTTCTTCCAAGCCTTTGGATTTCATTAACTACTTTCAAAGAAAATATGAACTTGCAAGTTTGTTCATTGTTAAAGGACAGAAAATAAACAATTCTAGTGACTTACTTTTTTTAAATGAAAGCTGTGACTTTCAGGGAATTACATTATTCCAAGCAGTAAGGCTGAGGTAGAGTCAAACATTGCAAGATGCCTGCAAGGATCACAAGAACTGGCAAAACTGTTTGAGATATTCACAAAAGTTAACCATAAGTGAAGCTGATATTCCTATTACTCCCTCTAGAGTAAATGAGAGATGGACTCTTCCATGAAAGCCACCAAATAAGGCTTCCAGTCTGAACTTTTTCATAGACTGCTGAAAGTTAATGAACTCAGGTAAGTGACACTTAACTTTTGTGAAGGCCTTCACTGGCTTCAGTTCTGCAAAATGTATGTGTCTCATTGCAGGAATCAGAAAGTTACTTCTAACCATGGAGGATCCAGTAATAATGTAGAGTGAGCTACAGGGTCATGAAAGATGCCTGGCACTGCAGAAATCCAGGTTCTGAGTCAAAGTATGAATATTTGATGGCATCACATCCAACAACAAGTACCTAATTTCAACTATGAACCTGGTACATTAAGAGATTTATCCTCAATTAACCACAATTTCAAAAGGTTGTTGTTTGTTTGTTTGTTTGATGGGGTTTGGTTTGTTTGTTTTTTCCTTTAATGAAAAACACCTTTGTGCTTCAGTTCAAAACACTGGACCAAATTGTGTCGGGAAGGAGCGGATGGAAAATAAATAGTAGAATGTCAAAGTGAGTATAAACCTCACCACATCTCGGGCAAGTAACCATGCTATTAATTTTAGAGGTGTTCACACACTCCATTGTTAGTAAGTTAGGATTTTGAAAAAGGATTTGGACTTTTACTCTACCAGTAACGTTTTTCCTTATAACAAGGAAGTTCTTTCACCAAAAGGTTTCAACTTCAGTGGTGAACTTGGAGGAGGAGATACTTCACTCTCCTGCTGATTAATCTTTTGAGCTTCCTGGTAAATTACCAACAAGGCAGCCTGCTGGCAGCAACAATAAAATTTAAAATGAGTATCAGAAAAAAGCCAGCAATGTTGGTGCAGCAAAGGCTTAGCCTTGTTGCAAAAAATGTTGGTCAAAGGAGAGTGGAGAAAAATTCTAACAATTTTCCTGACAAGACCAGTTGTTGACGTAGCTGTTATCCTGCTCCTCCAACTCAAACTGTGCATGCTTTCTTCAAAATATAAAATACGTTAATCACTCAATACAGTGTTGCCCGAATGTCCTGTCTACAAAGATTCTTCATGTGCTAAGAAATTTTCTAGTAAACTTTGACAGATGATTGGTTAGGCTTTCCCGGCTTACTAGGCAACCTTTCTGGATTTTGTGCACAGCACGTTTACATCAATGTCTACCTGATGTAAATGTGACAAATATCAGGAAACATTAAAAGAGGTAAAAAACAAAGGTGAATTCACATTGACTTTTTTCAGTCACGAAAATTAAAATATACAGCAGTATGGTCATCAGCTCACAGCAATGACCAGATGGACCTGGCAACAGGAGCTGATTATGTGGAAACGACACTCAAAGTTGATTAGAAATGTATTATTTAAAAGTCTCTTAATTGTTATAGTGGAAGAGAGAAAACAATGTTCGAAACTGACAGCCCAAAGCAATAACACAGCATCTCCCAGTGAGCTCAATACACTTGCCAACTGACATCCCCAAGAAGAAAATACTACACTATACAGTTTCTCCCTATTTACAGGTAACTGGCAATTCAAAAACATTCAAAACTGGCAGAAACAGGAAAGAATAATATTTCAGTAATTACACATTAATACTGCAATTAAAAAGCACAAAGGCATTTGAAGTTAACTGTGATAACTTCAGTTTGGCGTGAGTCATATCCTCAAAGAGTCAAAAGAGTAATTAAAAAAAAGAAGAGAGACTTACTTATTCCATGCTTGTCTAAGATTTTTAGGGCTGTACTGTGTAAACCGTTCTGTAAGAAAAAGAAGAGGCACATTCAATTATTTATGCTAAAACCAGGATTTTTTAAAAATGTATTCATCTACTGTCAATTTTCATAATTTCATCATTTCTATGTAACCACTGCAGCTCAAGTCCCAGGACTGGGAAAGAAACAGGCATAGGAGCAATTGCCATACAAACAGGGAGAGAAAAAAACCAACAAAACAAACAAAAACCACCGAAAAAATACAACAAATCAACACACCCAAGCAAACAAAAACAAAAACCAAAGCAAACCACACCCCAAAATAACTACCCCAAACCCCCAACTTGTTAAAACAAACAAACAAACCACAAAAAGTTGTCATGACATAAAGCTCATTTACTGTGGCATCACCAGAAATGGACATTTTTACAACTATTATATTTCTAAAGTCATATGCAACTAATACGGGAAAAAAAAAAAAGAAGCTTGAAATGTAATCTTTTTTTCCTTTGTCACAAATACGATTCTCTGTGATCTCACTGTCATATTTATCTGCTTCTCAGGTTGCCTGAGAGTGAGTCTGTGTGAAACACGGAGACACAAAAAACATGATGGCCACAGAAAAGTTCATTTTCTAGAGAACACATATAAATAATGAGCAGAAGTAACAAGTACAATGACATCTCATTTACTCAAAGTTCTTAAGCTCAGATATGAGCACTTTCCCTCTCATATCCAAGAAGGTGCTGCCTCTGCAGTAGGATCCTAGATGCCAGAGGAAGATTCTACGAAAGCTGCTGCAGAAGTGAAGAGCCAGACCTCTTTTAGTCCTTTGAAGAGGAACTAAGTGCCTCCTCAGAGGAATAAAATGCAATCCAGCTGGAGAATATAATAACATTTTCCATTAAGCCTCATCACACTGAAATTCTGCCACACAGAATGGTACTCGCCCTGGTCAGCCACCCTAGTGTGATGGCATTAGTTGCTGTGAAGAAGTCCTAAACTTACAAAGTCCTCCATAAAATCTCAAAAATCAATTTTACTTCCCCTCCACCCATAAGCAGGACATTTAACAGGCACACTGTACCGTTAAAACAGTATTTTTACATATCAATATATATCTATTTATATATTTATATATAACTACATATATAAAAATATATATGCATACACACATATGCATGCATCATGTTGGGAGTGGTTATGTTTGAATTCCTGTATTCATACACTTCATTTATGTCAGTTCTAAGGTTGTCATATATGTCATACGTAGTCAGTTTTAAAGATGTAACGAGTATGCAAAAACTATGGCACAGAAAAAATCCTAGCATCAATGTGGATGATTTTGTTTCTCACGCTTCTTTTCTTTTTTTTTTTTTAATGTTTATTTCCTTTATCTAAAATTATTTAGACAGAAACTTCAACTCTCAATGGCATCGCTATCAGAAGTTTTGGTAAGTGGTAGACCTGCAAACTGCATCTGAGGGCCACTTCACATTTGCAAACTTTGTTGCTTTAACCATACTGATGCAGTCAAAGCAGTGAAATCGCTCCCTCTTAGATATGTATGACAAGTGTCTTGGAAACTGGAAGCTTCATGACTATAACTAGTTTTAGCACCAATATAAATTGTAAATATCACTTTTGTAATATTGTGTCTAAATTTAGTCTAAAAAGTTTCTTAGCAAACCCCCTAAATGCTACCTACATAATCATACCATTAAAAGCTTTTAGATGTAGATAAACATGTGAAACAAAAGTTTGTAAATTTTTTTATTTGGTTGTTGTTTTGGTTTGGGGTTTTTTTTTGGTGGTGTTTTGTTGGTGGTTTTGTTTGATTTTTTTTTTCCTGTATTATCAACAAAAAGTTTCTGCACTTGGAAAATATTTTACTATTGTAGATGATCATTAAAATAGCACCTAGTTGACTTCCCTGTGTTATTTTCACTATAACGTTAAGATGTTTAGCTAAGAAAAGAGACGACTCTCAGCAACTCTCAGACGTGCCACCGTTACACAGTTCTTAACAAACTAAAATTATTAGGTTGAATTTTTATGAACTGTGCTATACAGTGTTATAAACCTTAATTTGTTGTTGTCGCTTAGGACTAGGATATTGTAAGAAATAAATTATAGGTCATGTGGTACATTTTACTGAGAGAAAATATATTGCTCTATAAATATATCTCCCCAAATAAAAGATTTTATTGCCAATTTTGTGCACATTTCTTAACACATTTCAGCTCATTTCAGATATGTCTTATTGTTGAAAATGCTACCATATTATTCAATGTGAGCTTGAGAAGCATTTAGATTGAATGCCACACTACTGACATTATCCTAAATTTGTAAAGTAGAAGCTCTACAGTATTTTCCAATTACTGGTAAAGTCAGTTATCCCAGGCACTCAGCAGCTTGGATACCATGAAAAGGAAAAACAACTTAAACCATTGAGGTAGTTATTTTCTCTATTTTCTGTTAAGTTTCAATATCACAATGAGTGCAGAACACAAGGGTTAAAGAGGGGAAAAAAAGAAGCTGCTGGGTATGTTCTTACCGACAGCTGCAAATGAAGAGATTTCCTTACAATTTTCTGTGTTCACATACTACAACAAAATAACTCATCACACCAGAGGCATCCAGATTAAAACTATAGGAAGTGCCAACTTTTTTTAATCTCTATTATACATTGCATGCAATGCAACTACTACAGCTGTGCTGATGCCCTGAGGCAGGTCTTTAAATCAAGCAGGCAAAGTAGTCAGGATCATTATTAGATGCAGCCATGGTTCAGCACTAGTAACGTGGCACTGCAGTCAGCGCCTGTGATCATGTTTCAATATCCAGTAGCACAAATAAAAACTCAATACTGGAGTGCATGTTCTGCCATAAGTAGTTCAAACATCCTATTGACATTGAGAGTGTGACCCAAACTTCAGAAGGAGAGGATCGTTACAACTCAAGTTGTACCTGTGGTTTACTAATTCAGCTTCTGCTCTCCAGAGGAAGTGCTTGAGCTCCAGTAAGGTTAACAACCAAGCTGCATTGGCCTCAGAGGGACCTGAGCTCACCCTTGAATTTCAGCTTACAAATGTGAATTAAAAACATATACACAAGCAGATACCCATAAAAAATGGAAGAAAATAAAGATTTTTCTATACTTTATAAGTAAATAGTCCAGCCATAACAATGTGCATTCATTTATGACAAAGGACTGAAAAATAGGATGCAGCTAGACAGAGCTGTGTGACAACAAGTCGGAGCTACACATGGAACTTAGCTAATAAGGTGCAGATTTGCACGTTAATCTATTTTGGTGCAGAAAAGTGCTGTGTGGAAAGAGAACTGAACTGACTTGAAGTATTGCCGAAAAGCTAACCTAGACCTGGGGACAGAGAGATTTTGATTTTATCTGTCATTCTGCAATATGTTTTGGTAAGATATTGAGCTGGTTCAAACTGGCACAGCAACACTGACTTCAACATAGCTACATCCACTTAAAACAGTTGAGAAGGATCATATACAACATATTTTCTTGACTGGGCTGTCAAAGGTTCACTTGCTATGCTAGATGAGTTTTTACTGAAAAAGTGATACATTGGAACCAGTTATGTAAATACTGTCATAAGGGACATGCATAAGCAAAATGAACAAACTTAACAAAGGAATCTTCCTTCTTTACTCAGTCTGCTGCTCATCTTTAAACCTCCTTTTAAATAAGTATCTTATACTCCACATTTATCAGGCAAGGCAAGGGAAAACTAGAGGGAAAACATGGATAGGGTGAAACCCTGTGTATGGAGAGGCAAATGTTAGTCCTGTATCCTTAAATTCAAACTCCATTTATATGCTGTGTGACTGGAGATCGTGCTTCTCCTAACCATTGGTATCAACTCTTCTCCCCATTCTCCAAGCAGATTAGAGGCTTCTTAAATCCTTTATAAGGAAAGAAATGGCATATTGATCAAATACAGCTCACATTTTTCTAAACAATTTTGTGGTCAACCAGTCTTGTTAACTTTCACGGACAGTATAACTAGATGAGACTACTGTGGTAATTAAGTCCAGCCTTGTGTACAGCTCTTAGTGCTTTCTTGAATTAATCTTTCTTTAGAGAATAAAAACCAGAATAACAAAACCAGCTGACTTTTATTTCAGAGCTGCCACAACAGAGAAGCTACAACAATCTTGTCCTTGAGCTTGTCCATCATGATCCATTTTTTTAAGTCCAGAATTGTGAAACCACAATATTACATACCTATGAACACCAATCTTGCATTCATAACAGAGGCCAAAAAAGAGGTAGATTAACCTCCCAACTTTTATATGAGGATCTCCTGCTCGTGCCCAATTAGCGGCAGAACTGGAATCCAGTCCCACAATTATACCCCCAAGTTTGCCTCTAAGTTACTTTTAAGAGTTAATGACTCTCGCACAGGTGTATGAATGCCTCTGTACTAGATGGATTTAATACAAGTAAATCTAAAGCTACACATATGTGTTTCCAACCAACTGCATGAAATTGCCTTTTATGATGCTTTCAGGCATATAGCTTTGGTTTTGTTTTTGAGATGCTCCCATTGATTCCATAATAAAACATAGTAATATCAGCCAATGGGTCTTGTGTGTGTGATCCTAGCAGTACTATGGAATTACCATGAATGTCCCCCCAAAAAGAAATATTTGTGTGACATATATTATGCAAGGCAGCAGCACAGGCAAACCAAATCTCAATCCAACCTTGTGGAAGCAACCCCGTGTAGCAAAAGCTTACTACCCCTTCCTCAGAACAGAAAGGCAAAGAGGCACATGTGAGGATTTCATGCAGACGCTCACATCGCCACCCACCCACCCTCCAGCACATGGAAGCCGCTGTCAGGAACGTGAGTCAGACTGTCTCGCTGAGGCAGCTGCTCACTCTCTGAGATTAAAGACCCCTGAAAATACATTTACACATCAAGACGTGCTCTCAGATGTATTTTGAACTCTTATAGTTCAAATTGTGAGCATATATACTAGAGTTCAAATCTTTTCAGATTATTCTTATTAAATGTGCTTATTTTGAATGAAAACACTGGAAGATCAACACAGTAAACTCATCTGAAATTTAAAGTAAAAAGTGTTATTTTAATTTCCTCTATGCAAACACTTAAATATTTGCAAATCTTTCGGCAACAAATTGCAGTAACAAAATTTGATCCTCTGCATTTTTATCCCAAATATACAGTCATCATCCTCACATGTCTCACTGTTAAAGAGCTGACTTTTCACAAGGGTGCTGTATTTCACTAGTCAAAGGTGATTTCTGCTTGTGTGAAACAAAAGAAAGAAGATATTTTTGGTTTTGCTTAAGTCCCACAGCACCTGAAAATGTTTATCATTTGCTTCTCAGAAGACCAAGTTAGCCAAATCTTAATTAACTGCTGTGTAACGAAATCCCCACATAGGTCAGCATAAATGAGAGCAAACAGAGTATTCATATTCCTTACTGTAAAGAAGTACTGATTGCATGTTCTTTCCGTAGCGTATCATTTACTCTCAAGATTTTAAAAGAGTATAGAAAAGGAATAGGCTAATATATGACATCCACAGCTCTGGGAGCCCGGCCTCGGAGCCAAGACCTGCTGTTGGGCTGGGCACAATCCACCACCTGCTCAGATACTGGGGGTGCCACTACTCAAACATTCTTCCTGCAGTAAATGGATTTGATTTGCTCTTTGCTTCAGACCTTGCAGCACCACTTAATGCCTCTTGTGCCAAGGAAGTTTTTGCGACTGTGTCCCACAAACAGGAGCATCCACGAAGCTGTTGGAATAACAACTGCAAGATGGAGGTAGAGTGAGCAGCCAGAGGGAAGAAGGGGAGAAAATTTCTTGAGCTCAGTGATTTGACAAGCTTGATGCATCAAAAAAAAAAAAACGTTCTTAAAACAACTGCTCACAATCTGTACTCAGCTTGAAGGGTTGGGGGAAAAAAAACCCAAACCACAACTGTGCCAAAAAGCTCATCCATTACACCCAGCTGGATTAAGGGGTCTTAGAAACTACATTATTCCCATTTCTTATAGAAATACTATTTCTATTTATTTCTATTTCTTATTTCCTTTAGACAAGGGCTCTACAGCAACACTGTTCTATACGCGTACTCGCTCCTGCACCCACATCTAAACCTACATGCTCTGCACTGCAAACATCATTATCTGCCTGATAAACACGTTCCATCTGACAGCCCTGCATCAAGGGCAGGTTCAAACAGCAGCGAATTGCAGCAGAACTCACTAGTGAGCTTATTAGCAGACCACTGAAGGAACTACTGGTCTGCTGTGAGAATTGAAAAAACAAGCACTTGCATTTTAAGTAACATAAAACAAGATGAGGGGTTTTTCTCTTTTATCAGTCAGAAAAGCACATGAACTATTATACCTTTGCCACAGTTGCCTTGAAAGGACCTAGAACAGGCAAGAAAAGCTATATAAGGAATTAGAAGCAGACTACATTTTGATTTTTTAGCTCCTTTTTAGCACTATTGATAATCAGCTGCTAGTCTAAACCAAAGAACTTAAAATGCAGTTTGACTTCAAGGCATTTTTTATGTTGTTAATCAAAACATGTTGGCTAATATGCATTTCTTGATTAATGTTCTTCTCTATTTAAAACCAAATGTGATTAGCTTAAATGCAAATATTTAAACATCACCATAATTAATATTTTGAAAAGTCTAATGCATTATTTCTTTAAATGAGTTTTCTTTACATTTAAATTAAAAATCTAAAGTGACTAACTGTACTATGATATGTAAGACCCATGCTATTTTTATTAAAAGATTCAATCCTAAAAATATTTAAATTATGTTAGCTAAAGATATAAAGACAAGCATCCATGCTGACAATGAAAATTTCTGAGAATCATTTGCAGTCCTAATGTGCAATTAGAGTTTTTATTTAAGTCCAATCACAGCAGGAGTTTTATCACAACCATGATGGAGAGCTTGCTTCTCTATGCCAAATGCCTTGAGAAAAATTACTTCCGTTCCCCACCCTCTATCCCTGTGCCCTCTCCTTACTCCCAAAAGCACCTGCTTTAGCAGAGCACAGGCTGGGTAAAGAGGAAGGATATATGCTGTTTTCTAGATTCTCTACTGAGCATGAATAAAAAATGTCATTCTAATAGTCAGCATTGTCTAAGGCACTGGGCTTTTATAGTAAATATCTCCACCTTTTATCAGTGCTCTCCCTGGCTCCTTTGCATATATAGTAGTTACTTCAACTTTTCAGTTTCATGCAATTTTCTTTAAAGAATGGTGAAAACATTGACAACTCTGCTTCCTTCGGGTTGTGGATACCAGAGACTTGAGGAAACACTGACTGTTACAATTTTGCTGAAACTAAAGAAGAGGGGGAGAAATTTGAAATTAATTCTCTTTTACAGATCCCTCTCTTTCCTTACTTCAAGCACTCACATTCCTGAAGACTACATTAAGTTAAATGTACTTGGCACTGTTGTCTGGCTGAGACACCATCACTGTCCATGTCCATACTTCTGCAGCAACCTTCCTCCTCCATCCTCCAATATAAGTGCAAGGCATACTTCATACGGGGAACAGTCCCCAGACCATGCTAACTCCCAAACCATGCCCAGGAATTAATTATTTGGAAGTGCTAGTTGTCATGAGCTAAAGGCATGGCAAAGACTGCTCCAACAATTTAACAGCAGAGACTCCCACATCGCCTGGGAACATTCACTGGCATCAGCGTAGATGTAAATAAACAAGATATTGCTTCAGTGTGTAACAAATTGTTGACAGACTTTGGTGAAACTCTATAGGAAAAACTGTTACGAAAGTTTGAAAAGCCATATGTCCTCATATACAGTATTTCCATGGGTTTACGGCAGAGGAGTTTATTCTTTCAGCTCAACTCTACTCCAAATGAAGACTTGATTCTTTGAAAAAACTTGGCTATCAATCAGCTGTTAAGATGTAGGTAGACAGATCATATTTCTAAACCAAATCTATATTTATTGATCACCTGGGAAGCAAAGCAGTATTCCTGAGTCAGAACACCAGCTCTGCAGTGGTTTCATTAATCACAGACTCGAGATTTTTTAATAAATCCATGAAGTATCTGTCAATCTCTGGCAGACTCTGTGTTATACACTATTTCCTATGAATGCTATTTTCTCTCTCTGGCTTCTTTCTGTCTTCTGCTTTCTCCTTGAGGAGAGTTTCGTTCTCCTAACTCTTTTCATTCTGACTTTAAGGATTCTCTTTTAAAAAACAGTACTCAGTAGATGTTTCCACTGTCTCACGAAGGCACCTTTTCAAGTATATTACTTTACATTATATCTGATCATGTCTTGAACACAGCAAGGTTCAGGCTTCCACATCATCAGCCCAAGATTAAATATTTAACTTTCTTTCGCCTAGAAACAGTATGGTAAGGAAACTAAGGCACAGGGAACTTTGCAAAGCATTGTCTTGTTTTCTCTACCTTCCTAACAAGTTACTCCTTCTCCTCAACCTCCCCATCTCTTCATGGCCACCATCACCTCATTTACCTTCTGTTGTGACCAAATCTTACCTTCTACCACTTTGCCCACTGACAGTACCTTCTGATAAATCTTTGTTTAACTTCCCAGGATGGAGGTTACACAACATCCATCCCAAACAGTGATTGAGAATGTAGGAAGAATGAAGACTTAAGTGTAGGTGTTGATACTAAAGGCTTATCTTGCTCGACTATTTGGACAGGGCTCTGAAACCAGACAAAATGGTTAGAGGAGAGAGGGAAAACTCCAGACTAAGAAAAATAGGAGATTTAATGACAGTAGAGAGAATAATACACAAAAATCAGGAAGGCTCAGACGCAAATCTGTTAAGGAAGCAGCTTCTTTTGGAATACTGCTTCATCTCCACTCATGCAGATGAGACAGTAGACTCCTATTTTCATTTTGTTCCTGGAGACATCAGTATGGTGATACTGCCAGCAGTTGGATCTGTTTTAGTGCAGCAAATCTACATATTTCTTAAAGTATTGTAAAAAAAGAATAAATAGTGAAAACATGTTATCCAAGTCATGTGTCAGAGGGTCACATTCATCACTTACTGTGCCTCTGTCCAATAACCTGTAAAATTATTGAAACAACAACTAACACTTGGTCATAATTTCCTCAAACTGCCTTCCTCTTTAAGGACAGATTATTTACTTCCACAGTAATTCTGAATGGCTGGGTTACTTCGACGATACATGAGTACTAGAAGACCCACTCAAGATTGTAGCAGTTATAACAGTTACAAAATGCATCATAGGGGTAATCTTAAGTCACTGAAATACTTCTAGAGTATTTCAGAACTTTCAGATGGATTATTTAGCTCATCCTTAAGTAATTTACTAAGCAGGACATGTGTGTCTGTGTACAGAAACTGAGAGGACCAAGGCTGAGGCACAGAGGAAACTCAAAGACCAGGTCAACTTTCACCTTTAATCATCTCCAGGATTACTTAGAGTATTTGTAAAACAGAAACTCATTGAAGATGTTAAAGCAGGCAGATAAAATATAAGTTGTTTTCTAACTTTCTAAATGACAAAACAAATTAAAATATTTTTAATTTTGGCTGTTAAAACTACTGAGGTTAGGGGTTTAGATGACGTACAGCCACCTACAGCCAGCCTTAGGAACACATTTCTTATTCAGTCTCAGAAACATTCCTGCATATTAAGATGTCAGAGTCGTTGCTTATGCACTGGTTGCTTTCCATAACAATCAGACACTTAGCCACACTAATGGAGAAGAAACTAACGCCACCTTTTTCAGACATGTTTTTCCTAGTAAACTGTGATTGACTCTCTGCAGTAGACAAATGTGCCCTACCAAATCACAGCATGAAAATTAGTTATTTAAGTCTGTATACAAACATGAAATCCAATGACCTTTTGTTTCTACTCTTAACATTCTTCTCAACTTTACAGGCATCTAATGTGCCCAGCTTTTTTTTGAACTACAGTAACTATTTATTACTGATACTTTCTGTTCAAGTTCCATGTTTTACACAACTCACTTTACAGCATCAAAGCCTTGCCTGAGTGGATTTGATAACCTCATCACCAGTGCTCTCTGTGCTTCTCAATTTATCACACTTACTGTTTGCAGTTATCGGTCTTAAAACTCACAAAGATACATAAAGCCCAGGAGTTACTTAACCCCATATAATCTACATTTAAATGCAGTGATTTCACAAACCTTAAGGAATAATAGAATTGGTTCAGATTTGGCAAGATATTTCATGTTCCCTCCTGCATTCTTCTGCTAAAGAAAGAAAATGACTAAGTCATCTTAGATGTATTATTAAAGCAATAACCTCCATTTTTGCTCCAAATATGTCAGTCAGAAGAGTCTTTCAGTCCCATACACTGAGGAAATTTTCTCTAGGGCTTAACAACAATTTCAGGCCAACAGGGAGGGGAGCATGGCTGGCTGAGCATCTGTGGAAGGGGACAATGCAGCCTTGCCATAGCCAGAAAGCTTTTGTGCACAGAATGGCATGAAGGAAAGTAGGTTTTTAAGAAGCAAAAGAGAACCTGGTATCCATGACCAAACAGCTCCAATGACCCTAATGGCATGAGCAAATAATTTAACTCCAGCCCAGCCCACAGGTCAGAGCACTTTGTACAGAGCATGCTTTAGATGCTGGTACCCTAGTATGATCCTAGAAATGATGTGTTTTGCTGCTCTAACGATTCCACACTTCACCAGCATAAAGTTCAATTACTCAGTTTTGGGGTATGTCAGCCAAGTTTTGGTTGTTCAATTAGATTATTATTTCTATTGATGTAATTTCTAAAATTGGCAAATAAGGAACAGTAAAACAAACAAACAAAAAGTCCTTTTACCAAATCCATGAAGGATATGGGATGGTACAAAGGAAGTGCAGAACATAGTACGTGTACAGAAGATGGCTTTTTCCTTTGGAGTGTTTTCAGACCTCCACAGTGTACAGGAATTAAGGAGCTCAGGACTTTGCATTAACAGGCCCTAGAAAGAGTAAATAGTTGCCAACAAGAATATTAATTACTCTGACTTGCAAATTCACATACTTTACAGATGTGGAAAGGATCTGAGAGAACAAAGACCACGTCAGGCAGAAATGGTGAAAATACTGAGTGACCATTTTCTGTCTTGGGGGCACCTTTCATCCTGTCCCAGTTCTGCATTTGTATAAATATTATGTATTCATAGCTGACAACACCCTTAGTCTGGGATGGAGAAAATAGACGCAAGTCTAACACAATGCCTGTATAAAAATTAGATTTAACGAAGTGCCTACTGTGGATTTATTTCCTGATGTTCTTCTGTGTTAATAAACCCCCATCCCTTAAAACACTCAAAAGTCAAACAGAAAAATGAAACCAGGAAATTTCTTGGCTGCCATCTACTGTTCAGAACTTTGCTGTATCGCACAGAGGAATAAAAATAAGAACAAACCCAAAGACCATTTACTGTCATCTCCAGGTTTTCTCCTCCTCTTTACTATTCTTTGCTAAAAAACAATGTCTTTGGACTGCTGTTAAACCCCATTGTATTTCTGTAAAGATTCTGTGTATATGCTCACCTTTTAATCAGTAGCAAGAATGAGAAACACAAAAGCTTGTAAATGTAATGACACACTGAATTAAGGAAGAAAAATGTAGCATTCTTGGTATTTCAGTGAAAAACTGTACTTGTTAAAAAAGTTCTACTAATTCACAGACAGTAATGTAGAGAGATTTCACCATACAGCAATAAGACAGCACTAGGACAGAGACCAAAAAGCAATGTGTAAGAAAGCTGTCTGCCTTCCCCTTTCTTGAGGTTTTGTGTTACTATCAGGGTAAGTCCCCCAACGTATTTGTTTATCTGTCTTATTTTGAGAGCTGCCTGGATCTCTCTGTCCTTTTCAACTCCTCTGCCCCGTCTCCTGCCTCTTTGCTGCCCCAAGGAAGCCTCTATAATCTTGCAGATTTGACTAATATGACAGGCTGGAATTAAAATAGGATCACAGAATCACAGAATGTTGGGGACTGCAAACCTCGAAAGATCATCTAGTTCAATCCCCCCACTGGAGCAGGAACACCCAGATGAGGTTACACAGGAAGGTGTCCAGGCGGGTTTTGAATGTCTCCAGAGAAGGAGACTCCACAACCTCCCTGGGCAGCCTGTTCCAGGGCTCTGTCACCCTCACTGAGAAGAAGTTTCTTCTCA